>CM076575.1:383705178-383751048 GCA_034641835.2 Pinus albicaulis
CAACTATAAGTGTGAATTTAGAGAGAAAAATGTATGAAGTTAAGTTTTTATAGCCACCTTACATGCCAAAAGTCTTATAGCTTAACTCTAGAGAGATTACCTCTTTATTTGTACTTGCATATTTTCCATACCAGAAAAGAGAGAGTAGAGCATGTTTACATTTTAGTGTTGTTTTTCTCCCATAAGGATTTCCTAGGGAAAAAGGAATCTAGAACATCATTACTTTTTAGGGTTGCTTGTCTCCTATAAGGATTTCCTAGGAAAATAATTGTGTTGATTGTCTAGAGATATGTATGTGTGTGTTTCATTATGTTCTCTATTTCTTACATTGTGTTTCATTATGTTTTATATTTCTTACATTTATGCCCTCCTATTTTTCTTTCCAATAAAGGTTTATAAAGTAACATGAGAAGCAACATGAGACTTGGAACAATCATTCATTATCTATATGGAAGGCAAAATGGATTATATCCCCTTAAACTTAAACTTATGTAGTTTGTGTGAAAAGAGAGAGCCTAATATAGCAAGCATAAAAATACTTTCCTACAAAATGATAAAACATGTGAAAGCAAAATTTAAAACATAAATCAAGATATCAAACACAATGATATTATGATGGAGAGAATATTTCTGCACCCAAAATGAACATGCAAACTATAAACTGTAATAAAAATATAACAATATCATTGCAAAATTTAAAAAAATAAATAACGTAACACAAGGATATCTCAAAACACCTGAATGCATATGTAGAACAAAACCTGTAATAGAATATTTTTCTACATACAACACTGCACATTTTTAAAACATAAACTGACTTCCAGCAGACAATAATATTAAATTAGATTTTAATTAAAAATAGATATAAGTCCGGGAAAAGAGTTGAATTGTTATTCTCCTTAGGATTTCCAAAAAAATAGGTATCTCAGTTGTAATGGTTGACGAAAAATTACAAGAATGACTGGTGAAGTTTACTCTGCCAATTTCTTAGGCTAAAAAAATTAAATCGTTTTCCACTAGATAACGATTATTTGTTTTCTAAGCTCAAAGACTTTGTTAATTGTTAGATGGGTAGCAGAGGTTTAAGACCCTAGTCGGAGTAACCAACCTGGGTCCTATGTCTTCTGGTACCATGCCATGAATTATATAGTTATCAGATTAAAAATCTGATTTCGAAGAAATCAGATTACTTGACAAAAGTTATCTATATATTTTCAGCAGTATCTAAAGCACAATGTTAAGCATCTGTAAAACAGAAATGAAGGAAAAATGACAACACATTACATCCAACTGTGCAACAAATCAAGATAACTGTATTCAAAATATTTAGAGGAAATATTTCTAATTCATTCTCGATTCCCATAGACCTATTCCTGAAGTATGGCAGAGTTGGTGGGAACAGGTAGGAATTTTCCTCAATGGACTGTTGGGGCATTTAGATAGCCCCAACAGGAAAATTTTAAAAAATTTGTCTCTAAGCCCCCTTAAATGGGTTAATAGGAGCTTTTATAAAACCTGTTCATTACTTACACCTGTGTGTTAACCTTCACAGGAAATCCCTGGTTCCTATACACCCGCTCAGCTATAGCCTTAAGATCGGATGCTCGTCAAGTCGGGTAGACAGTCCTGAGAAGGTGGTGGCTTAATTTGATAGAGCATCTGTTATTGAGAAGGTGGTGGCTTATTTTGATGGAGAATTATCTGAGAATGGAGATTGTGGTGGTGGAACAGTCTTATACATCAATGAAAAACATTCTATTAAAATTCAAAGTGGTTTGGGAAGGGTAAAAACAAATATGCATAACTTCTACTTCTCTTTGCCATTGAAAAATATATATATTCTTTGTAGATTTTAGCTGATTCCATAATCATTGTAAAATAGTTTAATGGATCGCAATGATGTCACATTCACACACCCATTCATATCTTTGAGGAGGTTCTCTTGCTCAAACATCGTTTTAACCAGATTTCTTGTCGACATATTTATAAGGAGCGGAATAGTGAACCAAATTATTTTTCTTAAACTAACATTTCTAAGATTTTGAGAATTCTGAAAATCAAGGAGCAACTAGAAGGTGCTATCACAAATTTCTTCCATAAAGGATAATTCTGTATCATACCCGATGAAAGCACACACCGACGAGAGCAGCAGCAGCGCTGAAGGGAGCAGCCAGAACGCCGACGAGAGCAGCAGCAGCGCTGAAGGGAGCAGCCAGAACGCGCGAACAGCAGCAACGCTAACACAAATTCGCGGGAATAATGAAACAGGTAAACGAACAATCTTTATGGGCGATTTATTTATAGAAATTAGTTCGGCTGAACTATTTTAAAAGTAAAAGTTCGGCCGAACTCATAGATCGGCCGAAATTTTGTTAAGAGTTCGGCCGAACTTTTGTTAAGAGTTTGGCCGAACTTTTGTTGTCGGTTTTCCAATCTCCGGCAAAAATTCTGTTTGCCCGCGTCATCTGTGTGTCATCAATCTTAACAGAATCAATAGTTCGGCCGAACTTTCTAAGAAAATTCGGCCGAACTATTACAGAGTTCGGCTGAACTTTAGAAGAAATTCGGCCGAACTATTGCCGAAAAACGTTTTCGACCCGCGATTCTCACAAAAGTGTAACCCAGCTTCACGTTTCCGCCCTTGTATGTTATTATTTAGGTTTGACTAACCCGCATACAGGTTTCCAGGTGAAACATTATTTTCTATTTATTGATTAGTTTTTTATTATCTATGCAGAGTATAGAGGAGTTCAAATCACGTCCCTCCAGGAAAAAATCACCACCGCCAAAATTGAGATTTGTATTCATCTATGCCAACCTCAAAATATCATCAGTTGGAGGCACAGTCAACTTGGTCCAACAATTTTGATTGCCTTATTGTCTCATCATCACTTGCAGTACTAACAATCCAAGGATACTCACTGTGAAAATGGACTGTCCGGATGTCGTCAATGAAAATTTTAGCAACGATTTTGACAAATTTTAGCTCCATCCTCTGGCTGAGTTGCTGGGATTGTCAGACTCCACCACCTTGCTCTAGGCAGGGACTAGCTACGATGCAACCTTTCTTGTTTAATTACTCACATTAATATTAACTTATGTGTTCTCCATAATTATTTTTTATTAACTCACTCTTTATTGAAGTCCTCACAAGAATATTAACTTTGCTTTATTGTTAAAGTATGAATCAAGAAATAAAATGTAGCGTTGCAATATTTCTCAATACAAACCTTATTTTTTATTGACTTTACTTATTATTATATTTGCTACACCTATGGTATTACATACTTTTAATTGGTATTATTTTGTGTTTGATAAAAATAATTACAATTTCTCTATTGTTTAACATTATGGATTGAATTTTATTATTTTTTATTAATATTTAAAATTATTTATCTATTATATGATTGGTTCAAGATATATTGTATAATTATTGTTATTGTAGTGTTTGCACAACACAATGCCATGTGGATAATGTTTCATATTTTTCTTCTATAATTTTTAGATGCAGCTGCAATATTATGATTTTTAGATACTTTTAGATTTTTTATTATTAAGATTCATACTAAACTACCAAAAAATAATATCCTTGAAAATAACTCAAATTCAAATAAATAACATATTTACCATCAATTACTACCCACCATAATTTAAACAAGTATTTGCATAAAAAATGGATATTAACAAGATGTAAATAAATACATGTATTGGGCATTGGTCCTTCCCAACATTATTTATGTTTTCTTCAAAGTCATGTCAAGAAATAATAATGACAAAATAAAATCTATTTACACTGCTCTTTTGCATGTGATTACTACCGAAAGAATTTCTACAAATTTAAAATAAAATCTTATTAACCATTAATTAATTAAAATGTAACTTAATTATTTTATAATATTTATCTTACTTTTATAATAAATATTATTAATTAATAAGTTAAAATTTAATAAATATTATTACTTAACGAGTTCAAAATTTTATTAGTCAAATTAAATAACTTTATTTATAAACAAATAGAATAAACTTATTAGTAATTAAGTGAAAAACAATTTAAACCATAAATTTATATTTAATATATATCAAAAATAATTGGAAACTGAAAAATAATCTATATATATATATATATATATATATATATATATATATAAACCACTTATTTATTGTTTATTACAAATTTTGATTTAAGCACATGAAAATAAAATAAATTTTAACAAATAAATTAAATTATAGTAAAGAAATAATATATCTCACACGAAAATGAACAACATGTAATGTTTATAATGGAAAAATAACAGTAAATAATAGAGACATGGTCTAAGCTATAACAATAAGATGCATGCATAATCAATAAACCACATAATCTGAGTTATTTAATTAATATGGATGTTGGAAGTGAGTACAAATACAGTAAAATAATGGAATTTGGGGTGTCTGCAAGCATTAAAACTCGAAAATGGCTTAAACTGGTAATTAGCTTGCACTGCGCATAAATTCGTTGTTGTGTGAGGTGAAGTGTGGTTTATGCTCTCAAATCTATTTCAAATATCCAAATATTATGCAAAATATTTTGGGATAATTCTAGTTAAGTTAGAAAGTCCAAAAAAGTGTGAATTATGTGGAAAATATTTTTGTTGAAATTTTGAAACTTTAATGAGGTTTTTTCACGAAATACCCATAAAAACCAAGAAAATTCTTGCACTAATTTTAATTGATCCAAAAATCTCCAATTTAGTGTGAATTACCCCCGAAAATATTATTTTCATTTATGAAGAAGAACTGGAATTTATGCCTTTGAAATTGCTTAGAAAATTATGAAACTTTAACCATGACTCTCCTCCAAATACCAAAACAAAAACCAGAAAATTATTGGGCTAATTCCAGTTGATCCCGAAAGCCTCAATTTCGTGTGAAAATATCAGACTTCCCAACTTTGCATCCAACAGGAAATAAGAGAAATAGCTGAAAATCCCATACAAAATATCCTCTAGAAATATATCCAATTCCCAGCCAAACTATAACTAAATTTATAGCCCCGATCCTCTACATAGATTATGCCTAATAGCCCAATTTAGTCTGAAAATATCAGACTTCTCAATTTTTCATCCAAAATAACCTCAACAAAGAATCCAAATCCACCTCTAGAAATAGCTAAAAATCTCCTACAAAATATCCTCACGAAATAGATCCAATTCCCAGCCAATCTATAACTAAATTTATAGCCCCAAACCTCTACATAGATTATGCCTAATAACCCCAGCGTTAGAAAATGAAGAGTTTGGCCCAGCAATACATCACTATCTCAACCCTCTAAATTTTTGCCAATATCCTCCTCCTTCCAAGAGAAAAATTCCTGCAAACTCTGGGAACCTACAAACAAAGAGATTTGCTTTAAATGATCACCGAGGTAGTATGAATGGCTAATCGAAATCTCCACAATTATCTACAATGGAAGTGTTGAAGTAGACACCCCAAGGCCTCACTAGGCATACACTCAAAGTTATCCGAAATGAGGTGGAAATTTTGCTTGAAATTCCTGTGCTAAACAACACTTTTATTCTTGTGCTAAACAACCCTAAAAGAAGATGAAAGCTGAAACGTAATAGACAAAATATGATCAACAAGTGAGTCCATCCTCCTTTCATAATTTCTCTACATGTTTCTAGACTCCCTTTTTACTTATTATTTTATTGGGGTCATTTTCCACTAAGTGACTTTTTCCTCCATTTTAATTAAATAATAACTTGTGGTCAATCTCCATTAAAATAATATTTTTCCTCCCTTCCTTAAATAAAATATTATTTTCTCGTTGTTAAAATAATATTTTTTCTTTTTCTCACCAATTAATATTTCCCCCTTTTTTAATATTATAAAAAATTAGCAAAACTCCTTAGGGATTTTGGCATGCACAAATGTAGGTACATGAGAGTCCTCGCCAATTTTTTTTTTCCTCAAGCAATATCACTACATGTTGTTGATCCCTAGACTAGTTGAGCTAATGATAGGGTCTCAAATGTGCCATTGAATCACTCCTCATTGTTGTGCCACCATCACATGAATAAATCCTATGTAACCAAGGACCGAAACCAACCTGACCTCCTCCTGCAGAACATCCTTCCATACCGAAAAGTCCCCCATGTCATGAGTGAATCAATGAAATCCAATGGAATATTTGAATGATCTTTCTGTAAAGAAACTAACTCATCCATAAGGTTAGTTGAACTATTTAATCTTGTGATGCTTAGATCCCATGTTATCATGTATCATCATGTTGTCGATGCGCCACTATGATCATGATTGTATTCCCATCGTGAACAAGTTGCATCTGCCTCTCCTGGAATATGATGGAAAAATATCTAGGGAGTCCTAACACATATTGCTCAGGAATCTCCATGATGTCAAGGCCCTCCCATCGAATACTAATCCTGATCTAAAGCAGTGAGAAGGAAAACATACCCTGCCATACGAAGAAGGCCTCAGCACTCCAGCATATGTCAAACCAAGAGTGAGTTGGGTCACTTCTGCTGTAATCCTCCTCATCGCAAAATAAAGTGACCAATCAATAAATAAAATCCCTATATCCCATAGCCATATCATCTGCAACATAGTCCTGAAAACTATTAGCAACAATCCGTACCCCGTCTTGGGCCACTGAATGAAATTAGTATATGGAATACATACATCACAAATAAATCTAGTGCATGCAATAATTCACTAACATTTTTATACCACACTGTGAGATCTGTTGTCTTTCCTACTGTAGGTACCGCAGAATATTTCTTGGAGTCTAAACATCCGCCTACAATAAGGGTCCACCAACTATTGTATATACTCATGATATACCTTGGAATTCCTCCCCCAAAAGGTGTCATGCATCTTCCTAAGTGTGGGCTCAAGGGTGGAGCACATTCTACCTTTGCAGAAGATCAGATATCCCCAAGATTTCACCTTCCAACTCGCACCTTGACCATATGCCACAGAAGAAAATCCTCTCTCCTGATGCATTATGTCTCACCAACTATCACATATGAACCTCTCAGGTCCTATTTCTCGTGATGAGAGCATCAAGTGACAATGTCCAAGCTCCTTGTATCAGTTTACAATTCTAGAGAGTGATAAATGTGTGGGTTCCAATTGGTATATCCAAGAACTCGTATGGAATGTCATGGTCAGCCTTGTGACAATCCCGTTCTCTAAACTTGGGATTTTCAAACCCAAGGGTATCTTGGTTGTCCATCTCATAAGATCCCTCCAGAGGAAATGCTTCAACAATCTATTGTGCATCATCATGCTCTATTGTACACCATCATGTGCCCCTGCACTCCTATGCATAACGTTGAACTCTGTGGTACAACTCTCTGCACCACTGGATACCAACACTCTTTGTTGTAATAATTTGTACCATATGGCATCCCATATGCACCAATGCATCCACCACTCTGGTAGTAAACCCTCGATGATGTGAGTTATGTCTCCTCATTTTCCCTGATAGACCTTAGCGAGCTAAATCCTCACATGTGTGTCACATGATAATGAAAATGACACTATTCTGCCTATCCTCAGTAGCTCATGTGTCTAATATACCAATGAGAGAGAATTTTCTCCATCCAATACCCTGTCTGGCACTATGTTGATGCCACCTCCTCCTACCAGCTCCTGTTAGAGAAGGCTAGCCACCATATGACCCTGCGCATAGTCAATATGCTAAGAAACCTCGTGAAATTTTCCTGCTTCCCTGTCAAACCATCTTGTCATTGGTGCTATTTGGGGCTTTGATGGAGATCTAAAAATGTGTGTGCACTCAACCATCAGATCTATCATGTAGCTACTACCATCACCTACTAGCTCTATGATGTGAGGGTAAATCCCTCTTGGATCCCAACAACAGTCGAGGCCTTGAACCCCTCTAGCAATCCACAGACTCTGCTAAATTGTGGCCATGTATGTATCCAACCACCTAACCTACTCCATCGAGTACTAGCGAAGTACCTCTTTCCATTCAATCCCAAAGGATAATAAACAATCTCCTATGTACGGCAAAAACCCTCCATGTTTATGTTGTTCTATACTTAGCTCAAGTTTCTCACTCCTACTAACCTGGTCATCCCCTATGATCGGTCTAGACAACTCTGCCTCTCTATATCCAGGGCATATAGGTGACATATAAATGCTGAAATCCCTGTCAGCGTGCCTCTAATGTGAATTATGTTGAAGTCCCAAAATTTTCTCTCTTTTATGTCCCTTATCAATGGATATCCCTAAAGATGGTTCCTAATCCTCCTCCATCGTGAGCTCAACTTAAGCTTCCAACTACTCCTCTATAGATAACCCATCATGCAAATCATCCTCACTAGCCAGTTGCAGGTGATTTCAATTTATACGCTCTATCATGGATTGAATTCCTTTGTGCCTATTGGCATCTCATCAATGGGTGGTCCTATGGGTATGTAATCCATTCTCTCTGCCACTGCTTCATCCTAGGTCATCAATGTTCTCTCTGATAGTGGTGACTTTGGAGTCACACTAAGTTGATCTATGTCCTCATTGCAACCACCAGTATCCTCCACCCCCTGCTCAACATTATCATGCTCGATGTCAGGAATCACCTCCATGAAGTGGGCCTTTCCCTTGGTGTACCTGTTCCCTATGATCCATAGCTCCTAACCTATAAAGAAAAATTTTCTCCTCCAGAGGGCTCTCCAGATCTCATCCTATGATTTTCCCCCTCTTCATGATGATCCATATCCTAATCTATGCTTCTCCATTAAATGACAAAACTCCAAAAATGATAGAGCCCTCTTGGGCCTACGATCCAATGCATCATACTCATCAATCCCCTCTTACAGATACCTCTTCACATCTGCAAAGGTGTCTAACTCTCTGTTTCTCTTAGGGTCATCCAGAAAATGAGGCATGGTAGGATGGGTAGTCTAGAAATATGTATGGGTGTTGTTCTACTCAGTTGTGCATGCATGAGCATAGCTTCCCTTACCTATCTCGGAACCACCTTTTCCATGGTTGGCTTGAATTTTTTGGTTCTATAATTGCATCCATAATTTTTTTCAAAATCTCTATCATGGTTATGTTTTACCTTAAAAACTCCTTGAGAGCCTATCCTTGACCACCTTTTCTAAGCAACTCATTATTTTTTTAAATCTCCTCCATGATTCCTTGTGTAATCCATTTTTTTGTCATTGTAATGTCCACCGTTTCATCCATCACTTTGAATGCATGCCTGCACCTCCATGATCTATCTAGCTTCCCCACGGATGGTCAATATCATGCTCTGATACCACGGTAATGTTATGGTCAAAATATAACAACTAAATAGTAGAGACATGCATTAAGCTATAGTAATAAGAGATTCACACATGCATGCACAATCAATAAACCACAGAATATGAGTAGTAAATATGGGTCATTTAATTAATATTAGTGTTTGAACTAAGTACAAATAGAGTGGAATGATGGAATACTGGCTTGCTTCTACAAGCATGCAAACCCAGAAATGGCTCAAACTGGTAACTCACACAGCCCATAAATTATGTTGCTACTGCGGGAGGTGAAATGTTGTTTATGCACTCAAATTTTCTTCAAATATTATCCAAAATTAATTGTAGGCTTCTCTCACTCAAATATACCAAACCCATAAATATATTGGGATAATTCCAGCTAACCTGGAAAGCCTCAAAAAGTGTGAATTACCCCGAAAATATTATTGTTGTTGCTGAAGAAGAACTGTAATTTTTTCCCTAAAACATACTCAGAAAATTATGAAACTTTGACCATGGCCTCTGCTCGAAATACCGATAAAAACCCAAGAAATTATTGGGCTAATTCTAGCCGATCTAGAAATCCCCAATTTAGTGCGAGTTACTTAGAAAATATTATTGTTGTTGCTGAAGAAGAACTGGAAAGTATGCCCTAAAAAAGGATCAAAAAATTGTGAAACTTTAGTCATGGCTTCTCCTTCAAATACCTAGAAAAACCCAAAAAATTATTGGGATATTTCTAGTTGATCAAGAAATCCCCAATTTAGTGCGAAAATCCAAGACCGCCCAACTTTGCATGAAACACGAAATCGCCTTAGTAAATGAATCAAATCCAACTCCAGAAATAGATAAAAATATCCTGCAAAATCTCCTGCAAAAATAGATCCAATTCCCAGCCAAACCCCAACTAAATTTTCATCCCCAAAACTCAACGTAAATTTTGCCTAATAACCTTGTCATGGACTCAAAAAATGAATAATTTTTCCCAACAATATATCATTGTCTCAACCCTATAAATTTGTGCCAATCCCATTCTCCTGCCAAGAGAAAAACTCTTGCAAATACCTGGAACCTACAAACAAAGAGAGTTGCTCCAAATGATCACCATAATTATCCTTATGTGCCTAGGTATTATAAATGGATAAGGGAAACCTCTGCAATTATCTCCAATGGAAGTCGTGAGGTAGACTCCCCAAGGCCTCACTAGGTAGACACTCAAAGTTCTCTGAAATGAGAGTGGAATTTACTATTGGAATTATTGTGCTAAACAACACTTTTCTTCTTGTGTTAAACATTCCATGAGAAGATGAGAGGAGAAATGTAATATTCAAAAGATGTTCAAAAACTGAGTCCATCCTCCTTTTACAATTTCTCCCCATGCTTCTAGACTCCTTTTTTAATTATTATTTTATTAGTGGGGTCATTTTTTTGTAACATAAATAGTTAAATTTTATTTAAAGATAATAGTTGGGTAAGAGCTTGTATTTTTCCAAAAGACTCGGTGGGTCATTGTCCTAATCTTACATAACTGGGGAGCTTCTATATTATGGAATAGGGTACCAAATGGGTGCTTCGTCATTCTTTGAGAGTTCTCATTGGGCTAAGAGGAAACCCATATTTTCCCTTGCATTTGCTTCCTTGTTTATGTTTTGAAGGATGTGGTAGAAGGAACTAGAGGTGAAATTCTGCAACAATTTAGTCTCTGTAGGGTCTTGTTGAGCACTAGATTTTTGAAGTGGTAATCTGTGTTTAACATTTTTATCAGGATTTCTGAGTCCTCGAAGACTTGAATGTATTTTTCTCCATGCCCCTGAGCAATCTGGAAAGCTTTGAGTAGTCCTAATTTTTCTACGTGACTGTTAGTGCTTTTCCCTAGGCCCTAACTGAAACTGAATTTATTGTGCTCGTCCAGGGAGTAGATTACATTCCTTGCTCCAAATATCCCTAGGTTTCCTTTGGAAGCTCTGTCGAAGAAGATCGTAACTTTTCCATGATTCTTCCACCCCTTTCAAAAATCATGTTCAGGGGTCCGGAGCCTCCACTCAAATTTGGAGAAAGGATGAGAGGGGATATTTTTGTTGCTAGCTCACTTCAAAGGCACACCAAGCCATCTAATCTCTTCAGGAAGGAGTGCGTCGTCTAGATTATGAGGTCGATTCTCCACAGTATCCAGCAAAAATGCTTTGGCTTTGGTAGCCACAACAATGGATGGACACATACTTTTTTTGAAAGTGGCTTTTGCTAACCACACTTCCCAGCAAATGAATTTTGGTAGAGCATACCAGATTTTGGCTCATGTGAATTTTCTCTTCAACGCATGAGGAGATTTCGCTTTCCATGAGGAAAGTAAATTAACAAATATGAGTTGTGATGGGGTTTGAGAATTGAGCCTGTGCATGGCCTGCGTCCATACTTATTGAGTAAAGGGGCAATCAATAAACAAGTTTTCAAGCATTTCCTAAACCGAGCAACAGAGAGGGAATCTATGGGGCCCGATAATGCCTATTTTTTCTAAGTTGTCTCCAGTCAGAACCCTTTTGTGCATGAGAACCTAGCAGAAGGAATTGATATTTGGGAGACCAAAGGGGTCCAAGACGTGTTTCCACAGCAATCTGCGGTTGTTGGGCTTAAAGTACTGTGAAACCTTGTGATGTTTTGTAAGCACCGGTCTTCACCCAACCCCACTTCTATCTTGTCTGTAGATGCATAGGAGGTATTCCTGATATCATAGTAAGGAAAAGGCGAAGTTGAGGTTGCAACCAGTTTGGAGGGTGGGGGATAGCCCTATCGATCAAATTCTCATCAAAGTCCCAAGAAGAAATTTCTTCCAGCTTGTGGATGCCATGATGAAAGAGACAGACACACAGATCTGCGAATTCAGGGGCTAATTTGAGGGGTTGGAGGCCCATGATCTTATCTTTTCACAACCAGATTCTTTTCCTGATTCCAGGAATTCTATACAGCTGTTATTTAAAAAACTCCCAGCCATGGCTATAGAGATTCCATAGAGTGGTACCTTTACATGAAACTCCTTCATCCATATTTTTCAATGAGAGAACGTGAAAATTTTTGATGACTACTTGACTTACTGGATGCCAATTTTAACATCCATAAAGTTATTTAAATCAAAACTTACCATATATAAAAAAAAATTAATCTTTACGGTATACATTATAATATTTATAATCCTCACACTCCTACCACATTACATTAAAGTTCCACTTCACAATAATACAGTTCACAATATGGTTCTAATAATAATAACATTGGTTTTTACTTTCGTTATTGCAAATGGTCTAATGTATATGCATATATATATCTGGATGCTTTGGTAATAACACATATGTGACGACACCACTATGTTTACGTATCTAACCATGGTACCAATCCTCGTAGCTGTAATGTTTGTGCATTCATTGTGGAATTTAATTGTAAGTACCATCCGTACCTGACTGAGTATTGTTGTATTGAATTTTCTCGGATTTCTTGGTAGATTTCTTGTTCTGGGATCCGTGATGTAGTACTTTTTTCGAAACTTGTTTCATTTCTCTCCATCCGATTCAATGGAGATCAATGGTGGAAAATTTGGGCGGGAAAGGGTCTAGGTATACCCAGAACCCTAACCATTTACTCCATTTGTTCACTCCAGTCGCCTGTCATTCCGCTCTGCAACTTCCAAGTTTGGTAACCCTACCTTGTTGCCTCCACTATCGTTTATGTTATGGCTCATTTTACCGTTCAAATACTTCTCCTCTTTGAGGCCTTGTGCTCAGTTTTGCAGTTCAGTTTCATTTAGGTTATCCGTGATTGGAAAAGATATCTCTCTGTGTGGCATTTTTAGTTTGATTATAGAGAACCCTTGGAGATAGAATTCATGACTGCTGCAAGCCCTTCCGATTGCGGAATTGTATATATAGCTTTGAATTCTCTCTCATTGTAGGTAATAATATTTTGTTCATTTCCTATTTTACTTTAGTTCCAATTTCAGTTTTACTCTAGTTCTTCCGCCTACAGTTTCTCTCTAGAAACGCAGGTATTCTCTTAGCAACACGAATTCTGGGGATAAATTGGCTTTTTTTAAATGCCGGGGATTTGGTTAACAATTCTCCCTTTCCTATAGGTACTCTTTCATCTCAGATGTTGGCCTATACTCTTCAAAGGCCACTCTGGTTTATCCCCATTTTTATAAATTCGATTCCACAAAATCACTCCATAGCTTTAGTGTTTTCTGGTTGGCATTGTGACTAGTTACAGTTAGGGTTTTTATGTAATTTTATTTCACATTCAGTTGTAAATCCAACTTCAAACTGAAGTCCTGAATCCCAATGGATTTTCGTTCAGAATGCTACAATTTTTTTTACTATAGATAGTCATTGTATATTATTCAAGATAAAGATTGGCTATTTACCACTTAGATATTGCTAAGTTTTCCATGTTTTCTATATATTTATTTCTCACGAAATTTCCTGTTAATATTGAGTGATATTTCTAATACTTTTCATATGTATTCGTTCTCACAGTATTTTTCCAAGAAGTTGTTATTTTTCTTGAATACATTTCTCTTTAGGAAATTTGGAGATTCATATATATATCCATACAGTGTGCACCATATTCTGTGTGCTTGTTATATTGTTTCTTCTTTCCCAAGTGTTCAGTATTTTTGATAGCTAGACTTATACAGTTATGTGAGATGGAAATAATACACTTCTTTACATTCTTTCTTTAATACTCTTCTATTTTTGGTGCCCGAACCGCCCTTTACGATGTCTGTGTATAGTCTTTTTAGGGATACGATGTGTTCCAGACTCTGAGGTCTCTTCTCAAGTCCACAACCAACAATATGCCCAACTAGCTGTTACTTATCTACAATTTTTTCCTAGTATGACAGACTTGGATCTTTCCAAACATACTGATTCCTTTTTCTAAAAATAATAAAATAAGAACAACATTACTACTGTGTTTAATTCTATAGTAATTCCTTCTTACTTTTTTATTTTCCAAATGACTCTATGTTCTCTCTTCATCTATTCATAGGGTTCGAAGTCATAAATTTACAATAACTATATTCTCATACAAATGATTGGAAATGTAAATAATACAATTAATTAAAATAAGATATATGGCTATTGTTTTTGTACTTATAAAACTTTGTAGCCTCAATCAACTCTTTTAAATCACAGAGGTACACAAGAAGCTCGGTATTCTACTCAAGGTACTTTAATAGTCTCTTCTTCTAACAAAGCAACATTTCTATATTCATATTTGTAATAGCCTTTCCCGTTTTAACAAAATATATACTGTAATCCAAAATACTTATCCGTATAAGCAGTTTGTTGTTGATGTCCTCCCAACCTTCAAGAGAGGAAATTAAGTCATGCTCTTTCCCACGTCCTCCACACTTGAAAGGTACGGTTTTACAGTAGTTTTTCTGTTGTGACCTTAGGACCCCAAGTCTAGTCAGTACCAGGAAAAATTTCAGGAATGCTGAGTGCTTTCCACTGGTCTCTACCAACTCTGGAAACTTTCTCACTCTCTTCCTTAGTCACTGAACAGAACCCCCATTCCCCACTAGGATGAGTCTCTTATCCCCAGAGGAGCAGGTAACTGTTCAAACTGTCTAACCACCTTTTAGTTCTTGGAAAAAATTTACCATCAGCATTTTTACCTTTTATAAAATTACTTTCCATAACTATTCACAATAAAAAAGAAAATAAATTTTCTAGAAAAACATTAATTGTCTCAGTCTTTCTTCCTTAAACAAATAATAAAATGTTATTTAACTAGTTAACAACTAGTTAACATTAATTTTAGCTGTCACAACTTCCCCCCTAGAAGTAACACCATTCTTGGTGTTTCACTCCAACTCAGAAAACAACTTTGGGTAAGCCTCGAGCACAACCCCTTCATCCTCCTAAGTAGCCTCATCCGAGCCAAAGTGCTTCCACTGCACTTTAACCTAGGTGATGACCCACTTCCGGAGCATAATTTCTCTCCGGTCAAGTATGTGTTGCAGCTCGACCAGAAACTCGTCGTCTAGCTCTACCTGTAGACAAAAAAGTTCTTTCTCAAATTTTCATAAAGAAATCATATTCTAAGTTAGGATTTTTAATTCTATCCTACCTGTATATTCTTCCAATGAATTACGTGCTTCAGATCATGCACATATCACTTTAACAGGGACAGATGAAACACATTGTGTACCTAGATGTTACTAGGTAAAGCTAGCCGATAGGCCACAAGTACTACCCTTTTTAAAATTTGGAAAGGTCCATAGAACCCAGGAACCAACTTGGCACAAGAATTCCACCGCAAGGTACTCTTCTTGGGTTTGATCCTCACATAAAATTCCTGATAAGTTATCTTCTTATCTGCATAGATCTTCTGCTAATCTTCTGCAGCCTTCAAATTTTGTCTTATCATCTTTACTTTTGATTCCATTTCAGCCATCATTTCTGGTGCCAACATTAATTTTGTTTCGAGGATGCTCCAATTTATTGGTGTACGACGCTGCCTCCCATATATGGCTTCAAAAGGAACTATCTTAAGAGACTCCTAATAACCATTGTTGTAAGAAAATTCAACCAGATGCAAGTAGTCTTCCCATTTGGTTGGCTGCTACGTCACGTACATGCGCAACATGTCTTCCAAAACTTGGTTTACCCCCTCTGTTTGACAATCTGTCTCGGGATGATAAGTAGTGCTAAAGCTTATTTGGGTCCCCAGACCTGTGAATAGAGTTTTCCAAAATTCGGAGGTAAACTTTACATCCCTGTCCGAGATAACAATCTTTGAAATGCCATGTAACCTTAAAATTTCTCTCATAAAGATGTCCACTATCTGTACAGTCATGTAAGTAGACTGTAGAGGTATAAAATGTGCAGATTTACTCAATCTGTCAAATACCACCATGATGGATTAATTTTTCCTCTTTGATCACGGTAAATCTGTAATGAAGTCTATGGATACGACCTCCCACTTCCATTCAGGTATTGGTATGGGCTGCAACAATCCTGTGGGATGTTGGTGCTCCACCTTAACCTGTTGAAACTCCAAACATTTATTTAGATACTCGGCAATTTTTTTACGCATACCAGGCCAAAAAAATACTTTTCTAATAGCAGTTAACATTTTCTGGTATCCTGGGTGACCCACACAATTACTACAATGGTATTCATCCATTATTAACTCTTTTAGGTCCACACAATTTGATACATTCACCTTTCCTCTAAAGGTTAGCATCTAATTTTTATCAACTCCATATTCAGAAGTACTTCCTTGCTTTCGGGTTTCTTCCATTTGTTTCCACAGGAATTGATATTCAGGATCCTTCTAGGATTCTTGCTTTACTTGATCCAAGAATTTACATTCAAGATGATTATATTAAAGCTCATAAACGCATTGCAGTTTTCTACTTGGAGCATTGGCCACCCGGTTTTCCTTTTCCTTCACATGTTGGATGTCCATATCAGACTCACTTAGGAAAGCATTCCACCTTACCTGTTGGGAGTTTAAATAATCTTGTTTGAAATAACTGGTTAGATTGCTATGGTTTGTCTTTAGCAAAAATTCCTTACCCAGCAAATAGTGTCTCCATACTCGGACTGCATGTACGACTATTTTTAACTCTAGATCATATGCTGAATATCTTTATTCATGTTCCTTCAGCTTTCTTGAATCATAAGCCACTACCTTTCCTTCCTGAGATAAAAATGCCCCAACACCCTCTTTATTAATGTTTGTACAAACTTCAAATTCCTTGTTGGGGTTAGCTACCCTTAACACTGGTGCAGTAGTCAATAGTTGTTTTAACCTTTCAAAAGTGTTTTGGCACTCAACAATCCACTTAAATACTTTTCCTTTTGTCTGCAAGGAGGTAATTGGAAAATAAATTCTGGAGAATCCTTCAATAAATCTTCGATAATATCCAGCCAATCCCATAAAGGATCGAATATCTGCCACATTCTAGGGTACCTGCCATTCCATGATTATCTTGATTTTCTATGGATCAACAATAATCCCTTCTGCTGAAATAACATGGCCCAAGTACTGTATTTCTGTTTTAAAGAAATCACACTTGCTAAACTTAGCGTACAGTTGGTGTTTTCTTAACATTTCCAGCACAATCCTTAGATGTTCTTTATGTTCTTCGTGGTTTTTAGAATAGACTAAAATGTCATCTATGAATATAAGTACAAAATTGTCTAGGAAATGATGGAATATACCATGCATTAACCTCATAAAGGTTCTTGGTGCATTTGTTAACCAAAAGGGTAACACAAAAAATTCATAATGCCCATACCTAGTATGGAAAGAAGTCTTGTAAATGTCTTCATCCTTGATTCAGATATGGTGATATCCAAATCTTAAATCTATATTTGAAAATACTATGGCCTCCTTCACTTGAGCGAATAGACTATCAATCCTTGGTAGAGGATATTTATTTTTAGTCGTTAACTTGTTGAGATATCAATTTCCATGCACATTCGCATGGTTCCATCCTTATTCTTAATAGACAACACTGGTGCTCCCCATGGGGACACACTTGGACGAATATAACCTTTTTCCAGTAGTTCTTGTAACCACATTTTTAATTCCATTAATTCTGGAACACTCATTCTGCAAGTATCCCTTGACAGGAGAGATGCTCCTTTCATTAATTCTATGGTGAAATCAATATCTCGCCTTGGTGGTAAGCCAAAGATACTTTGTGGAAAAACATCCATGAAATCTTGTACCTCTAGTATGTTTTCCATCATATGTGATTTTTCCTTGGAATTGGCATATCCTACCTTGATGGCATAAATCTGACATCCCTTCCTTATATATTTGTTCATTTGGGATGATGTAATAAGGCGTAGTTGTAGTGGTTTCTTGATCCCCTGAATCTCTTTATGTGTACCATCTTGCATTCTATAATAGATAATATTTTCTTTGCAGTCCACTAAATTCCAATGTTTTTCCAGCCAATCCATGCCCAGTAAAATATCATAGGACCCTAATGGCAGTATATTCAGGTCTACATTTAACTTTTGTTCTGCAATTTTTAATGTGCAATTTGGAATTTTGGCAATTACCTTTCTTTTTGCTCCTGTGGCTAGTTGTACTAGGAAAGAGTTTTTGAATTTATGGCCTTTTAATTTACACATTTCCACTATTTTGGGACTAACATAACCTAGACTTGCACCTGGGTCTACCAAAATGGAAACAGATTGAGACAGTAATTTACCTTCCAACTCAATCATTGTTAGTTTATAATCTTCCTATCGATCCTCCAAAGTTGCGCTGATACGAGGAATGTTTCATGCCACATTGCCTACTATGGAAGCCTCCTGCAAATTGGAAACCGTTTCACTTCTTGCTCGCTATGGGCAATTTTTATAATAATGTGCCTCACCACACCCCCAACACTGTAGAGGTGGTTTGGTCACCTGCCCTTGCTTAGGTTTGCTAGATGCATCTGTAGGCTTCTCTTCCGCTAGCCATCGGGTTCTTTGATGATTTCTGCCAAACAGAACTTTCTACAGAATTCTTAAAGTTATTGTTTTTGGCGCCTTTGAAATTTGAGCTGCTTTTCTATCCTTTCCTTGGTTGCCAACTTTTGTGAACCTCCACTTCGCCCTTAGACTGCTGATAGCACATTTGTGCCTTACGAATGGCTTTGTCCATGGTTCTAGGATATAAAAATTCAATTTGTTCCTTCATATGTGTTGGAAAGTTGCTCAGAAATCTTCGAACTTTAGCCTTTTCGTCTCACAGGTATGGAACATATCTCAACAGGGAGGTGGACTTGGTGATGTACTCGTCCATAGTCATATGTCCCAACTTCAAGTCATGAAATTCTTTAGATTTCTCATTGTAGAAATGTTCCGTTAAATACTTGTCTTTAAAGTTTTTCTAGAATGATTCCCAGGTAACATCTTGGTCCTCAATGCTATGAACATTCTTTACTTCTTCCCACAACATAGTGGCTTTCTCCCTTAGCTAATATATGGCCAATCTAGCCTTCAGGTTGCTGCTGTACTCATACACCTATAAATACTTGTTCATGTTTATCAACCAAGCCTCTGCCACTTCTTTAGCCTCACCATCAAATCTTGGTGGTTTTATATTTCGAAATTCCCCCTAAAGCTCCACTTTTTGCTTCTTAACTTCTTATTGATCCGAAAAATTTCCAGATTCTGCTTCATTATAACTTTTGTTCTTGTTTCTTCACTGTGAAGGGCTTCTTTCCTCTCTGTCGGTGGTGTGGTCCCTTGTTTGTCACTCTTCACCTTCTTGCATGCCCCTATCAGCACTGGGGTGTTACATTCCCTCATTTTTCTTGTTTGACAGGTTCTTGAGTATCTTTTCTTGCTCTTGCATGAAGCGCTCGTTATCACTTCTAACTCACACCATTTCTTCCTATAGTTTCTGTACTATATTCAACAGTATGCTGGTTTGATGCTACTGTTCCTCCAGTAGTCTACTTGTTTTTTGGTGTTGATCCACACTCAGCTGAACCCACATCTCAGGGTTCACTATTGGTTGTGTTTGGGGTTCCCTAGTGTCCTAAGGTGGGTGTTGGTTGACCCTCTCCTCATGACGTTTCCCTGTTATTCTTCTCTTATATGCATCAGTACTCACACAGCTTAAATTGTTAGTTTACCCTTAGGTCCCAGCGTATGAACGACGCTCTGATACCACTTGTGACATCCATCAAGTTATTTAAATCAAAACTTACCATATAAAAAGAAATTTTAATCTTTATGATATACATTATGATATTTATAATCCTCACACTCCTACCACATTACATTCAAGTTCCAATTCACCATAATATAGTTGACATTATGGTTATAATCATAATAGCATTTGGTTTTACTTTGGTTATTGCAAATGGTTTAATGTATATGAATATATATATCTGGATGCTTTGGTAATAACACATATGTGACGGCACCACTATGTTACGTGTCTAACCATGGTACCAATTCTCACAGCTGTAACATTTGCTCATTCATTGTGGAATTTACTTTTATGTACCATCCAAACCTGACTGAGTACTCCTGTATTGAATTTTCTCGGATTTCTTGGTAGATTTCTTGTTGTGGGATCCATGTTGTAGTACTTTAGTCGACACTTGTTTTATTTCTCGCCATCCGATTCAATGGAGATCAAAGATGTAAAATTTGAGCAGGAAAGGGTATAGGTATACCCAAAACCCTAACCATTTACTCCATTTTTTTCACTCCGGCCGCCTTCCATTCCGCTCTGCAAATTCTGAGTTTGGTAACCCTACCATGACACCTTTGCTATAGTTTCCATTATGGCTTGTTTTACAGTTCAAATACTTCTCCTCCTTGAGGCCTTGTGCTCGTTTTTGCGGTTTAGTTTCATTTTGGCTATCTGGGATTAGAAAATATAGCTCTTTGCGCAGTGTTTTTAGTTTGATTATGGAGAACCCTTGGAGATAGTCTTCACAGCTGTTGCAAGCCCTTCCGGTCACGGTGCTAGCTCTATAGCTTTGACTTCTCTCTCATTGAAAGTAATAATATTTTTTTCATTTCTTATTTTACTTTAGTTCCAATTTCAATTTTACTTTGGTTCTTCTGCTTACAATTTCTCTCCTGAAACGTAGATATTCTCTTAGCAACATGAATTTTGGGGATTAATCAGCTTTGTTTAAATGTGGAGGATTCGATTAATAGTTCTCGCTTTCCTATAGGTACTCTTTCATATGAGATGCTGGCCTATACTCTTCAAAGGCCTCTCTGTTTTATTCCCAGTTTTATAAATTCGATTCCACACAATCGCTCCACAACTTCATTGTTTTCTGGTTGGCATTGTGACTAGTTACAGTTAAGGTTTTTATGTAATTTTATTTCATATTTAGTTGTAAATCCAACTTTAAACTGAAGTCCTGAATCACAATGGACTTTCATTCAGACTACTACAGTTTTTCTACTATAGACAGTCGTTGTATATTATTCAAGATAAATATTGGCTATTTACCGCTTAGTTGTTGCTAAGTTTTCCGTGTTTTCTTTATATGTATTTCTCACGAAATTTCTTGTTAATATTGAGTGATATTTCTAATATTTTTCAGCATGTATTCATTCTTATAGTATTTTTCCAAGAAGTTGTTAATTTTCTTTAATACATCACTCTTTAGAAAATTTGGAGATTTATATATATATATCCATATAGTGTGCACCATAGCCTGTGTGTTTGTTATATTCTTTCTTCTTTTCCAAGCATTCAATATTTTTGATAGCTAGACTTATAGAGTTATATGAGATGGAAATAATACACTTCTTTACATTATTTCTTTAATACTCTTCTAGTTTTGGTTTCTAGACCACCATTTACGATGTCTGTGTATAGTATTTTTAGGGATATGATGTGTTCCAGACTCTGAGGTCTCTTCTCAAGTCCAAAACCAATAGTATGCCCAACTAGTTGTTACTTATCTACAATTTTTTCCTAGTATGACAGACTTGGATCTTTCCAAACATACTGATTTATTTTTCTAAAACTAATAAAATAAAAACAACATTGCTACTGTGTTAAATTATACATTAATTCCTTCTTACTTGTTTATTTTCCAGATGACTATGTTCTCTCTTCATCTATTCATAGGGTTCGAACTCATAAATTTACAATAACTATATTCTCAGAGAAATCAAATAATACAATTAATTAAACTCAGAGATATAGCTACTGTTTCTGTACTTATAAAGCATTGTATCCTCAATCAACTCTTTTAAATCACAGACTTACACAAGACACTTGGTCTTTTACTCAAGGTAATTTAATAATCTCCTCTTCTAACAAACAACCATTTCTATATTCATATTTGTAATAGCCTTTCTCGTTTTAACAAAAAAATATACTGTAGTCCAAAATACTTATATGTATAAGCAGTTTGCTACTGATGTCCTCCAACCTTCAAGAGAAGCAATTACGTCCTGCTCTTTCCCTCGTGCTCCACACCTAAAAGGTATGGGTTGACAGTAGTTCTTCTACTGTGACCTCATGACCCCAAGTACAGTCAGTACCAAAAAAAATTCAGGAATGCTAAGTGCTTTCCACTGGTCACTACGAGCTCTGGAAACTTTCTCACTCTCTTCCTTAGTCATTGAACATAACCCCCATTCCTCCCTGGGATGAGTCTCTAATCCCCAGAGGAGCAGGTAACTGTTCTTGGAAAACATTTACCATCCTCCTTTTTACTTTTTATGGAATTAATTTCCATAACTAATTTTATTATTCATAATAAAAAAGAAAATAACTTTTCTAGCAAAACATTAATTGTCTCGGTCTTTTTTCCTTAAAAAAAAAAGAAAATATCATTTATCTAGTTAACATTAATTGCAGTTATCACAGCAATGATTTGAGAAAATTTTCCATAGAATCTTTCCTCCCAAAGCCATATTGGCCAACCAGGGGTATCTTACCTGAAGACATCCTTCTTGTAATGTTATTTCTATAGTATTCCAGCTTACCAAATGGAATTTTTTTTTGGTTGCCCTTTCCTCCTTGCCACAAGAAATTTTGTAATATCTTAGGAAGTTGATTGGTGATTAATTTTGGAGCCAAAAGAAACGTAGCCTGATAAATTGGAATGGAGGAAAGTATATATTTTACAAGAATAAACTTACCGGTTATGGTAAGCCACTGTCCTCCCCAAGCAGTCATTTTTTCCTTAATTTTGCTAAGAATTTCCAACCAGTGGAGGGCCTTGTGGGTTCCCAAAGTTAATGACAGACCTAGGTAATTGATTTTATCCTAGGAAGCAAATCCTGTGAAGCCAAGGGCATGTGCAATTCAATGAATGGTTTGCTAATCTACCTCCCTGCCATACACAACACTTTTTCTCTTGTTGACAAGAGCACTGGAGACTCTGCAGAAGCTTTGCATAACTTCGTTTAAAGCCCTTGCAATTTTAAGGGAAGCACCTCCCAGAAGTATAGATTCATAGACAAATAAGGCATGGTTGATTGGCTTAGTTCCTCTCACTGCCCTGATGCCTGGAAGTGTCCCAATCAACTTCTCTTCTTTCAGCTTTCGACTTAGTGAACATGCCATCAAAATGTACATGAATGGGGACAGAGGGCAACCTTGACTTATGCCCCTCATTGCTTTGAAATAGAGGTTGGCCTGCCATTTACTAAAGGGGAAATCCACGACTCTCCTATACATGCTTTTATCAATATTATAAATTCTGAGTTGAATCTAAAAGCGGAAAGAACTTGGAGGAGAAAAGAGTGTCTTACCCGATCAAAGGCATTTTCCATGTCCAGCTTGATAAGCATCCCTTGCTCTTGGCGTTGGTGGCTTGAATGAATGGTTTCCTGCATAAGGGCCACATTGTGTAGGATATGCCTGCCTTTAATAAACCCTCCTTGGTTGGGAGAGATGGGATTTTCTAGTACAGGCTTGATTCACTTTGCAAGGATTTTGGAGAGCATTTTGTAGAATGCATTGCAAAGCGAAATTGGACTGAAACGGTCGAATGACACCGGGTTCACTTCTTTTTGGATTAGAGCTAGGAAAGTGGAGTTTATGTTTCCTCCCACTTTGGCTTTTTGTAGGAAGCATTTGATCATTCGAAACATATCAACCTTGATAATGTCCCAGTAGATTATGTAGAATTGAATGGAGAACCCATCAGGTCCTGGAATTTTTTCTGGCTCTATCATCTAGATGAAATTGTTGATTTCATCTTCAGTGAAGGGCTTGAGGAGGCTTGAGTTATCCTCCTCATGTACCATTCTTGGAGTGTGAGAGAGGAATTATAGAAATTCTTCCTCATTCTCCAATCCTTATTCTTTGAACAACTGCTGGAAGTGAGAGGTTTCAATCTCTTGTAACTTAGTTGTTCCTTTGTGGACACTCCCATTAGGGGAGGTAATTTCAACAATGTGGTTTCTCAAAAGGCAAGCTCGAATTTGCTTATGGAAGAAGGCATGATTTTTGTCTCCACACATGAGCCAAAGATTAAAAGACTTGAGCCTCAAGGACTCTTCCTCTACTCTAAATGAGTGGAGAGTGTTGAATTAGGCTTCTTGCTTAGTTTGAATTTTTGAATAGGTAATGTATTGAAGCTCCAAGTCCAATTGCATATCGAGCAACTGCTGAGTGGCCTGTTTTCTAAGACTAGTGGGGGGATCTGAGGGATTTTTTATCCATTCTTTCAGGGCTTCTTTGGTGGCCTTAAGTTTCTGTTACCACACATAATTGGGTGATCCAATGACATGGATGGACCAAGCCTTCGAGCTTGTATCCATAAACCCTTCCCTATCTGTCCATATGGGGTTGAAACTGAAGGGGATGGGCCTCCATTTTTCCTCTTCTTCTAACAACAGTAGAATGGGTTTATGATATGATGTCAACTTTGGAAGAATTTTAGTGGAGATAATCTTATTTTTGGAGAGGAAGGTGCTCTGAAGTAGAAATATGTCCAGACGGGAAGAAATATGCTCTGCCCCAGCTCTATTGTTTGACCAAGTGTAGAGCCCTTTTTTTGGCTTAAAATATAGTAAGTCCCATTGTTGAATCAAGTCTTCCACGAAGGGAAGGAAATGGTCCCTACTAATGGTATCTCCTCTTTTTTCCTTTGGTTAAAAAAATAGATTGTAATCTCCCACTAGAATTATATTCTTGGGGGAGTAAGCATCTAGAAAATCAGGCAGGGTTTGCAAACAATGTTTCTTTTCTACATAGAGGACTGGAACATAGATATTAAAGAGGGTGAAGGTGATCCTACTTGCAAGGTGCTGGAGTTCAGTATAAATCCAATGCTGCATTTCAAAGGATCTTTCGTGGTGGAATTTGTCTTCCTCTGAGAGAGTGGCAAGCCCACCACTTGTACCCCTTGCATTTATTGCTTTTCCAGATTTTTTTATCCATTTCACTTTGATGAAGTCTAGAAGGGCATGCCCTTCTATTTTAGTCGCTTGGATCAAGAGGATCTAGGGGGATTCTGATTTCAAGAGGTTCTTCACAGCTTTAGCTTTTAAGGGATTCCCCAAGCCTCTGTAATTGCAAGAGACTAATCGCATTATTTACTAGCAGAGGGGGGGGGGGGAACCCTCCCTTGGGATGTCTGGTTCTAGTATTTTTGCTGATGGAAATCTCAATCATGGGATGGCTACCTTGCATTTTTTTTTCTCAGCCTCTTCTTTTCTTGCCTCTTTGTGAGATTTCCTCCCAACTCTTTTCGAGGGCCTCTCGAATGTCTCATATTTCGAGGATCCAGATATCTTTGGATGCTTCTTCCTTGTCATCTCTACATAGGATGGGGGGCTAGAGGCTCCTATTGGTGGTTCAACTTGTAGAGGGGTTGTCTCTTCCTGAATTTTATCTTCTACAATAGTTATGGGTTGTTGTTCAGCCTCTTCGATTGCTGTAGATGGGAGTTCTTCTGGGATGCTGAGAATTTCAAAGCAATTGTTGGATGTCTCTACTCTTAGATGGACTGAGAATCCCTTCCCTTGTAGATGTATCGAGGGAGGTGCTTCGCTCCCCAAGGGAGCTCCTTTCCCTTTGGTTTTGTTATTCTGTTTAGTTAGAGTTGATTTCTGGACCTGAGTCCATTGTTCTCGCTTCGAGTTCTCATCCTCCTCCTCTACTTTCTCTTTGTAGTGCTCGATGAAGTGCCCATAGCCATGGAAATGCCAACATTTAAATGGGAGTTACTCGTAATATAACACTTGTATGTAGGATCAATAAGCCACCATGAGCTTTATAACTTCAGGGAGGCCTTCCTCTAGGTCGATTTCTACACATATTCTCATGGAGGAGTACTGATCCCTCCTTTCTTCTATATATATATATATTTTCTGAGCTTATTTCCAATAGTTTCTTGATGTTTGGGGTTCCAATAGTGGAGAGGTAAGTGGGGCAGGCGTACCCAAACGGGAACAGCCGAGGGAACATCTTGAGATGGATCGAAGTCCGAGGTCCATTGGTTAAAGTAAAGACCCTGGGGGCCCATGAAATACAGGTCATTTCTAAAGATAATATTCCTATCCTCTACCAAATCAAAGACAAAACCGAAGAAGCCCTTACCGACTAAGTAACTTGTGATTCCTTCTTTGACCAGAGATATCCAATTCCTTTACACCCATACATCAACGGCTTTGGGCACGAGCCAGAGCCTGATGAACTTCCCTATGAGACCTTTTTCTTCTAGATTCAGAACCAATCTACGGGGTTCTTCGATCGACAGGGAAATCATGGGAATCGTTCCAACCTTTTGACAAATTTTTGTTGTTGTCGCTTGTTGGGCATTTGTTGTAATCTACTACAAGTGTTCTAAGCACCGTCAGCTCGGGAGGAAGAGGAGGAGCGGCCTCGGGGCCCCCTCATGGGGCCATGGCAGAGTAGTAGCTCGCAGGTGCACTCTGGATTGTAGGCTCTCAGACGCACTATCAATTGTAGGGTTCAAGGATAGTTCTTAGTTGGCCGCAGGGTCATTTTTTCACTAACTGAATTTTTCCTCCATTTTAATCAAATAATAGTTTTCCAATAATCTCCATTGAAATAAAATTTTTGCTCCCTTCCTTCAATAAAATATTACTTTTCCATCATTCCATTAAAATAATATTTTTTTCCTTTTCTCACAAAATAATATTTTCCCCTTCTTTTATTATTATAAAAAATTAGCAAAACTCCTTAGTGATTTTAGCATGCAGAAAATTAGGGACATGACATAACTCGATGAGTGATTGCCTTGATAGTGACGAGTTAAGTCTTGAGAGGTTCCAGGTTCAAACCCTATGGGTCAGCCAACCAAAAGAAAAATCACAAAGAATTATATAATTGTATTTAATATCAATAAGAAATCAGTAAAAAATGATTAATAATAAATTAAAATGGTTATCATTTCGAATAAGAAATAACTAAGTAAATAAAGCAACAAACTATCTCTCAGATATATATCTGGCAAGAAACAACTACCCTTTAAAACATATATATTTAAATTTTACATATAATTATTATTATTATTATTAGAATTAGAAATATTTTTAGTATTTAAAGACATTATTATTGTCATTTGGTAAGAGTGGATTCTCCATTGCTACACTACACAATTATAATTAACAAAATACCTCAATTTACCAATTAGTAAACCCTAAATTGACAATATTCTAAACCTTAAACTAAAGTAAATTATTTATACTTTAATTTAACTATATTTAAACTTAAAAAATAAGAACTAGTTACTATATAGTTACTATATACCACTTATTTAATTTCTCACGCCCAAAATTGAAATTTCAAAACAAACTTACCCATCAAAATTGAAGATTTTCACATTTTCTCACTTTTTTTTAGAGCTTTAACAAAAATTGTATTACCACTTGTTTAATTTCTCACGCAGTCACACAAATATTCCTCCAAGATCACGATTCAAAAAATCTAAAAAAAAATCAAATTTATACATTCCATAAAGTGTGGCTTTATGTCAAAATTAAACCTCCTTTCTAAAGATATTTACTTTATTCGTCCATGTAGGCTATGGTGGAGTCCGTGTAGGCTATGGTGGGGGACTAATAGTTTTATAAATTTACATATTATGTATGGCCAAAGATTTGTTTTGGTAAATTAGAAATTTCCAAGTTTTATTTTGCCGTGTTAAAAGTTGTTTAAAACTTGAAAAGGGAATATATGTGTGGTGTGTGGCCAACAATTTGTTTGGTAAATTAAAAAATTACTTTTGTTAATTTTTATTATATAATTTAAAAATTAACATTAATTCAAGAATTTGTCTTATATAATAAATAATTTAATCAATAATTAAATTCTATCACAATATTTGCTATCTGCATCTTCTACATTGTCATATATGTTTGTTTTACGGTTGAACACAAAACAGCAGAGGTTTTTCGATCAATGTTCAAAATTTTAAAAAGGAACAGATTTTACATTCCATAAAGCATAGGTTTATGCATTCTATAAAGTGTGGCTTTATGTTAATATTAAATCTCCTTACTAAAGATACTTATTTTATTAGTCCGGGTATATTTAATCTCCTTACTAAAGATATTTATTTTAGTAGTCCGGGTTGGCCATGGTGGGAACTAATAGTCATTCTCTTCTAAATTTAAATTTGTAACATTTTTCCCATTCAACACTTTTTCTTAATATATGAGGTATGGCCAACAATTTGATTTAGTAAATTAGAAATTTTAAGTTTTAATTTCTTTACTTAAAGGTGGTTTATATATATAAAAGTAAAATAATGTTAAATTGAAACTTAACATTAATTCAATATAGTGTTATGTATAGTGAATAATATAATCAATATTTTTATATTTTTATATACATAATTTATAATAGATATTTGTTATTTATCTTCTATATTGTTATATATGTATGTGTCTGATAGCAATGTGGCAATAGTTTCATTAACCATGTAATATGTGTTGTGGTAATGTATTCACCATTAGGTTTATGATGTATTCACTTGTTGTTATGTGCAATTTTCCAATCTTTTTCTTGCATGATTGAATACATAGAACATGTTATATTTCTCTCCAAACAAGTATGAATAGTAACTCCATATATAAATAAGGAAAATGGCTCATCGATGTAAACACTAACTTTCTAAAATGCATGTCATGTAAGATACGGTTTGTTGCTTATTTAACTATATATATTCTTATGTATGCACTTTATGGACTTTGATTTCTTGTCTAACCTATAATTCAAGAAATTGAATTTGTTATGTGCTTTCACATCACCCTCTCTATAAAAGAGTACGAAGAACAACTCCTTGGATAAAGAAAGGGAACAACATGGCAATGTCAGCCTTAACATTTTGAGATGTGTGTCATGTAATCAATTAGTTATATATATATATATATATATATATATATATACACTTTATGGCTCTTGAATTCTTGTCTAACATGTTATTAATGAATTTGAATTTGTTATTTTCTTTCAAAACACTTTATTTTTTAACTACAAAATGTAGATAAAATCCCATCATTAAAAATATGGGAGGATGCTTGCTAGGATATGGCTCTCAGTCACTTAGCCTCTTCTCACTTTGATATGTATTTAGTGTTATTTCACTTGAATGTACTCTTTCCCTCCTTCCTAACAAGAGAAAAATGATTGGCATAACCTAGAGTCACCATCGGAATGATCCTTAAGACCTGAGTTAACCTCTTCAACCTCCAACTACTCCTTATCAATGTCCCTAAGATACTAAAGTTTCTGGTGTAAATTTCATTCATTTTCCTTGCAACTTGCCTACATGGGATATCTATGTTCCCATTTTTTTCATCGGAATCTATGAAATTCTATTCTCTCACCTCTGAAATATGTTAGAAGAGAGTGCTATGTGAATATGCATGTGAGGACAATAAAATTTTAGAGATTTTATTTCCATTGCTCCTAAAATATTTTTTTGATCTCTACCAATTGATCCATTTCATATATAGTATGTGTCAAAAAGCCTCACCTCTCCTATACCATGATGCTTGAAATTCCTTCTTAGTTTGTGGTATTCATTGAATAAGTAGGAAGAAAGGGAGTGATCTAAATAAAATACCGCCCTTGATATACCTAGTTTTGAGAATACCTAATCCTAATAAGTCATAAGGTATCACTGTCATAGCTCCTAAAACCATAAATATAAAATCATCACATGATCCACCCATAAAGTTGAAATAAATCACCACTATACCATCACCTCCAAGCCATGGCTCACCATTCCCCAATTCATCTCCCTAAGCCCAAATTCTTTCAATTGTGTGTGATAGCCTAGATAAGTGTGATGAAACTACAAACTAAAAAAATGAAATCCATAATATAAATTAAACTCTGTAATTGAGGGTCATTAAAGGAGAGATTTCATGAGTTGTTAAAATCCTTACCCACATCCCTAGAGAAAACTTGTTTCCTTCAATGGATTACTTCCATGTATTTCACATGTCCACCCGCAAACAAGATGTGTTGAGCTCTTTAACTTTTCATAAATTGTTTCCTTGAATATATGGATGTGTTAATTGAACTTTTGCACATGTTGAGATTATCTCATGTTGTCAAAATTGTGTATTATCTTTTGAGGTAATAGCTTTTAATGCAAAGATGTAGTCATGATCTTGTCTATAATTTTATTGCGTCAAGGGGTGCTCTACAACCTAGTATAGGAGACATGTTGTCATGTAACTCTACACTTAAAAATACTAAAATAATACTTTTATTAAGAAATTAAAAATAGTAACAAAAAAAATTAAAGTTGGCCATAATTTTTTTTTTCCAATTCCACTTTAATTTTATATCAAGTTTATAAAGATATATAAAGTAATTGAAAGTTAAAAAAATAATTTAAGTTTTAGTATAATAAAGATATGTAATTTCTTCATTACTTAATATGAAGTTGATAGAGAATAATACTATTGATATTACATGATGTGTAATTCATTCTATATTCAGATTATATATAATATTTAAAACAAAAATATATTAAAGACATTTCTTTTTAGTATTAGCCATCAGTAAAATATTTCAATATCTATATTAAACAAGTGTTTCAAGGAAGCTTAGTCATATCACTCAAGTTAGAAATTATGTTTTTCTAAAAATTACAAAAAAAAATTATAACTTGCATTGCATTGGGTAATGCTAAGTTAGTAATACTCAATACGAAAATTGAAACATATAGACTTGCTTTTGCATGAATTAATAAATTGAAAACTGAAGTGGATAAATTAATTTATTGATCTAAACATTTACATTTTATTCCTACACATGTGTTGAGAAAAACACAAGTAATGGTGGGTGGAAATTCTTGGTAGGTACATTTATTTACATTTGATTCTTATCCATTTTTTATGAAAATACTTGCTTAAATTATAATGAAAAGTAAATGATGATAAATATGTTATTTACCTGAGTATGAGTAATTTTTAAGGATTTTATTTTTGAATGGTTTTCTTGCAAAACTTAAGAATAAAAGATCACTTAAAACTCATGCATGAATATTGCAACCATATCCATAAATTTTGTGTTTGTATAAAGAGAGAGACAATATTAATAATAATATTTTTCTTATATTTGAAATATTTTATTTGTGCATTGTTCAAAACTAGCATAGGTCCATCTAACTCCAAATCTACCAACAAGTGAGAGGAATCAAATCTATTGAGGTGAAAACCTAATCAAATCTATTTAGGTGAAATTATTTCCTCAAGTACTTCACTCAAAAAGAGATTTTCATCTTCAAAGATTTGATCCCTCTCAGCGCTTGGTAGAGGAAAAGTTAGATGGATTAATGTTGGTTAAAATTCAACTCACTAAAAATTTACATCAAAATTTGGTTAGTCAAGCTAGAAGTAAGACATATAGGTTTGGCCAAATTTTTTAAGTGGGTGAAAATGTGAAGTTGGGTTACACTTTTTCCCCTTTTTTGAGAAAAAACTTTCATTTTTTTCGGTTCTTCAACTTTCTGCAAACTATAACAATTTTTCTATTTAGAATTTCATTTTGCGATAAAAATAAAAGTTGTCAGAAACTTTGTTAGCTTTCTATTACTTATTTTTTGAAATTTTTTTTATGCAGATTTGATATGTCAACTTAACGTTTCTTTGAGTGTGTGTTTCTTAACAATCAAAGGATTCATAAGAAGTCATGTTAATATGTAATGTTGTATTCATTGAAAATTTGTGTTTTTGAGAAAACAAAATATGTTACAACAATCTAGACAGAGTCTACTTCAGTTTCGTCATATTTACGAAGCCAATGGATGCATATCATAATTACTAGAATTTTTTGAACTGGTCCAATATGAAAAAATTGCATATTTTGGATATGTTTCGCGACACAACAAATTTCTTAACATATAAGTTATAAAATAAAAATCTAAAAGCTACCCATTAGAGAGGACGGACCAATGTAATGCCCCATAATTTTTTCAATTTTTTTTACTATGTATTTTGCGAGATACAGAATTTTGATTTCACTGAATCACAATGACCCTCAGAAATTGTCTGCACCCATTTTATTAGAAAATTAATTAAAATTAGTAAATTTTTATGAAATTCCATAAAATTTATATTTCCTGAAAGTAGATTCAATTCTGAAAATGCTTGTCTTGGTTCCGACAGTTAATTCAGAATGTTTCATGGAGTTTAATCAATCCAAAGTTGTAGAAACGTCAAACTACGTGACTGGTGACGCGCTAGTTCGGCCGAAATTTGATTAAAAGTTTGGCCAAACTATTTTTTGCACGGACGACCCATTAAATCTAACGACTTAGTATTTCAGCCGAACTATTAATAGAAGTTCGTACAAAATTTTTATAAAAGTTTGGCCGAACTGTAATCTAATTTTCTGTCGGCCGGAAAATTTCATGACGTCCCTCCTAAAACACATTTCACAGCAATATAAATTGCCGCGAAATCATTCATAATTTTCGCACATTTTGCACATTTGATCTGATTTTATAAAGGTCTTGGTTTGGGTTTAAAGACATTTCTTGAAGGTTTGAGTTTAAAGGCATTTCTTGGAGGCAAACCAATTTTGCAAAGAATTGTTTTGGGTTTAAGAACATTTCTTTGAGACGGTTTGATTTTTGAAAAAAATGCTTTGGGTTTAAAGAATTTTCTTGGACGTACATTCAAAGGACATTTCTTGGAGGTATGTGATACATTTTTTTGGATGTTTTTTTTCATTTTTTTTGAAAGTATGGATTTGTGCTTAATTTCGAATTCTTGGAGACGACCTGATTTTGCAAATAATTGTTTTGGGTTTAAGGAATTTTCTTGGACGTACATTCAAACGACATTTCTTGGAGGTATGTAATATATTTTTTGCATGTTTTTTGTGTTTCATTTTTTTTGAAAGTATGGAGTTGGGTTTAATTTCGAAAAAAAACATTTTCTGAAAGTATTTTTTAAAGTGACTTTTTTTTTTAAGTTGGAGGCATTTTTTGAAGTGACATTTTTTTAGAGTATGTGTTTTGAGTTGAAGTAAATATTTTGAGCTTCGTTTCATTTTTATAAGACATTTTTTTCTCGAATTTTTTAAAGTAAGTGTTTTGGATTGGAGTATGTATTTTTTGCAAAAAATTTAAAATGATTTTTTTTTTAAATTAAATCTTTTGTGATGCTTTTTCTAATTGAGTTATTGTCTAATTTTTTGAAGGAAATTTTTTGAACTTCATACTCTATTATCATGGGAAATCAAAGGACTTGTGCGAGAAAATATGATCGAAAAAGAGACCCTGAGGAACGTAGAGAAGAGACGAGACAATCTCGCAAAAGAAAGATAGAAGCCCTCTCAAATATTGAAGGGAAAATAAACCTCAAGCATAAATTGAAGTAGGTATGTAAATGTAAATATTATGATCTATTGATATATTTAAAATTTTCCTAGTGTAAAATGTGAAGCTTAATTTTTATTTGATGAACTAATTTGAATTTAAATATTTTGTTTAATGTAAATAGACAAAGATATTCCTCAAAACATTGATGATGAGATACAAAATTTTGAAAGAGAAAGTGAATGAGATATTGAACCAATGATTGAAAATGGTGAAAATATTGAAAGAAATTCAAATGAAGAAATTGAATCACACGGTATATATATATATATATATATATATATATATATATATATATTGAACACATGCATGTATTATTGAATTTATATATATATATATATATATATATTGAACACATGCACATATTATTGAAATTATACATATATTTATTAATTTAGTTATTTATTGTTCATATGTAAACTTATTATGTACTATTTTTTCGAATATGTACAGATGAAATCAGTGTCGATGATGAGATGTTAGAAAATGTTGACACTCACACATATGGAGATAAAAAACCTGACCATGTTATATGATATCGTGTTAACTGCATTTTTGAAAAGTATTTCTTAAATGAGCGGGTGATAGTTCAAGCTCAAATGTTGAAAGGTCTCCTATCGTTAAGGAAATTAAAAGAAACTACGACACTATTGGGTATTCGAAAATCAACCAAAGATAAAAAAATGAAGGAAAATGTGATACAAAATATAAGTAGTACTATAAATTCAATTAAGAGATCTAGAGATAAAAATGTTTCAATTGTACGTAGAGGAATACATATGGCAATGGTTTCATCAAGTACTAAAGAGAATCGTTTGGTAACATCTATGGCATGAGCATTAGGAACCTCGCGAAAAACTTTGCACAAACATCAGAAATTTCGGCTGCAAGTAGATGTAAATGATGAACTCGCTTGTTGGAGAGCTATTTGTAGGCAACCATACAAAGATAGACTTGGAGAAAATGTTAAAAAAATAATATATGAATATTGGAAGAACAATTCGCGTGTTTCGCCAACTGCAAGGCATGTGATGCGAAGAAGAATAACACGAAATCAGTATGAAGAACATGAAAAATATTTCTTGGAAACCACTCAGATAGATTTATTCAACAAGTTCAAAGAAGAGAATCATCAAATTCATGTTTCACTCAGTGCTTTTGTTCAACAAAAACCATGGTATGTAAAACCTATCACCGTACGCGACACTTGTTGTTGCCGTTATCATGTGGAATTTGAGTTATATTATGACACATTCCTTGATTTCGGTAGAACATTATGGAATGATTCACCTCCTCCTTCCACTATCCGTGAATTCATATCTCAAATTCTATGTGAAAGAGAAAGTGATGAACTATTTTACAAAAAAAAAATGTGTTGGTGGTAAAAAATGCGATGATTGTGGAAATTTGACTAAATTTCAAAACAAATATCGTATTGATATAAATGATCAATCATTGTCCAACATGAAAGGGAAATGGAAGAGATACGAATATACCAGTACATCGATTCAAAGTGCAGATAGTGTTAAAAGAATCGAATTACGAGAAGACGAAATTTTTCTAATAGACTTTTTGAGAAAGTTCGAAGCAGAAATTTACAAATACACCATGCATTCCCATAGAGCTCGATGGAAAGACTTGCAATTCAAAAAATCTTGTGAAGTTTTTCCACCAGGAACCATTTTGTCAGTGATTGATTTTGCAGAAAACTACACATTTGCTCCACAAAAAGAAATTCAGAGTGAATACTATCACTCTGACCAAGTCTCCATGCTCGTCCATATTCTATATAGACATGATGAACAAAATGTCGATCATATAGAAAGCACGAGTGAAAATCGACATATCATTAAAGAATATCACTTTTATATTAGTGACGATCGTACACATGATACATGTTTTGTACAACATTGTTTTGGAAAAATTTATGATTCCTTGAAAAATCATGGAATAACATTCAATGAACATTGGATATGGTCAGACAGATGTGCAGGTCAATTCAAATCTGCACGATCATTCTTTTGGTTGTGTTGTCTTCATAAGAAAACCTACATTAAACATTGTTGGAATTTCTTTGAGACTGGCCATGGAAAAGGAGAACATGACGGTGCAGGAGCATGCATAAAACGAGCACTTTGAAGATATCAAATGAACCACTCTGCAAGCCGACTTGTGAACGCTAAAGAATTTGTTCAATGGTGCATCGCTGCTCTAAGCCATGAGACTAACCCATCAAGGGAAGTGCGAAGGTACATTCAATTTAATTTTTATTGGAAATATAATTTTAAACATTGTGTACATTTATCGTGCAATGATTATCTTTGATTGTATTTTGATAGATCATATTTACAAATTCTTCTTTTAATTTTCCATATAAAGGTTTTTCTGGCATATTGGGATCGAAGACGTAGATAGATCAATTGGAAATGACGTTGAAACAATAAAAGGGACTCAAAAATTGCATTCAATTAAAACAAAGTCATCCAGAAATGTGTTTGCATTGGATAAAAGAAAATATTCTTGTTTTTGTGATGTTTGCATAGACAACACAAAATCCAATGACGTTTGTGAAAACAACATGTATGTAAAAGATTGGAAACATACAAAGCTAAATACAAAGGGAAAAATGTCTGTTGCAATGTTTGAAGAAATGCAATCAAAGGAAACTACAATATCAGCCGATGGTGATTGATTTTCTGATCTTGTTAGAGAAGGTAACATTTGAATTGCTATCTAATGATTTAAAGATTTAGAAATAAATTTAAATATGCATAATTTTGTTAAGTTTGTTTTATTGTGCAGGAGATTTTTTTGCTGTAATTGCACCTATTGACAACGATTAAAATGTTAAGTATTATTTTATGCATTGCACTGAAAAAAAATGAAATTATTAGAAAACTATTATGTTCATGGATTTCAATATGACAAAGGATCTATTATACTGAAAGATTATTTTTTCAGACAAACTAATCAAAGTGGGGACTTTGTTTACTTTGAAGACTATGAACCTGATTCCATAAGTTGTCAATATAGTCACTTTGTGTGTGCAGTACGCATAAAGTTGATAGAGGTTCAATCAAAGAAAAAAACGAAAATTAAGAAATGGAAAATGTCAAAATCCAATCATGAACAGATTATTGAAGATGGCATTCCATTGGAATTTTTTTTGATTGAATTGCCCAACAATTTATTCTCTTTGGATTAAATATGTTTTATAACTTCCAGTACACTCAACTAAAAATTGATCTTCTTATGTTATTTTTCCAAGTGTTTGCACATGTACAAATTGTTTTGGTACATGCACGTGCTCTAGTATCAACTGAAATTATCAAGGATATACATGTGCATTGATGAAAAGTGTTACATGTATGAAGGATATATATATATGTTATAGAATGAAATTAATTGTTCAAGTAGTTTTACTATGTGCATTGATGAAAAATGATTCACGTACTCAATATATATGTTCTAGAATGCAATTTTAACTAAAAGTAGTTTTTCTATGTCCATTTATGAAAAATCGTATTCGATATATACATGAATAGAATGTACCCAATTTTTCTTGTGAGCTTTTCTGGTAAAAAGTATCTGTGCAATGTAAATAAATCATCCACAGTATAGTTTTGTATGAAGATTCCTTTCAGACAAGAGACTCGGAGCACTTCTCCGACTTTTGGTGGGATTGGACCCACATCTCTATTCCTGATTGAAAATCTAGTACAAAATTTGTCTGTCCAATGGTCGGATATGTTCTATGTTCTAGAATGCAAGTAACTGAATGTCATCAATTTACCAAATTATAAATAAACAAGGCTACCTATTTGAGTGCAATAATGACATTGACCCAAATTCAACAAACATATATGTACTTCTTATATTTCCAATCAAAATTAAAGGGATAATTTACATATATCTACTTCTTTAAACTCTTTTTTCAATTAGATCTCAATTGATACATGATCGATTGCGTGAAAACAAATACAGGCCAAATGTGAGTGAAACCATCAAAACTTATATATCAAAGGAGATCAAAAGCAATCTTAAGATTCCAAATGTACTTCCACCATCCAAAACTTGAGTTTTAAAAACTTTCTGATTAAATCAAAACAATTTAACAGTCACATAGGAGTCTTCTATCTAAGCCAAATGTAGATTGAAACCATCCAAAACTTATATCAAAACATTTAACATTATATAAAAACATTTAACATTTAACATTAAATCAAAATTGAAGGGATTTACATATAACTACTTCTTTACTCTTTTTGATTAAATCAAAACAATACTTCACCTGGGAGTCTTCCATCTAGGCCAAATGTAGATTGAAACCATCCAAAACTTATATCAAAACATTTAACATTTAACATTAAATCAAAATTGAAGGGATTTACATATAACTACTTCTTTAATCGTTTTGATTAAATCAAAACAATACTTCACATGGGAGTCTTCCATCTAGGCCAAATGTAGATTGAAACCATCCAAAACTTAAATCAAAACATTTAACATGTTATACCTTGAAACATTTAACATTGAATCAAAATTAAAGGGACTTACATATAACTACTTTAATCTTTTTGAATATATCAAAACAATACTTCAAATAGGAGTATCTTCCATCTAGGCCAAATGTAGATTGAAACCATCCAAAACTTAGATCAAAACATTTAACATTTAAATAACATTAAATCAAAATTAAAGATATTTACATATATACAACTACTTCTTTACTCTTTTTGATTCAATCAAAACAATACTTCACATGGGAGTCTTCCATCTAGGCCAAATGTAGATTGAAACCATCCAAAACTTAGATCAAAACATTTAACATTATATAAAAACATTTAAAATTTAACATTAAATCAAAATTAAGGGATTTACACAAATATAACTGTAATGAGAATAATATACATAGCGAGACCTGTCTCCTGGGTTGCCTAACTAGCCAATACTAGAGGGGGTATGAATAAAAAAAACAGAAAAGAGACTGCCCATAACTGAGAAAAAGCTAAAGAGGACCTGACATTAGGCTAGCTATCGATGTGTGTAGGAGGATTCTCCTCAAAAACTAGACAACTGTAGTCCTCTAGATCATCATCTACTCCCTTGGAGTGCTGGGAGGAGTTGTCACTACTCGTGCCATCGCTGCTGGAGCTCGTTGAGGTGGATTTGACTGGAAGAGCTGCCAACTTTCTGGTGTCCTGGAGTTGATGGGTTGGGATGGTGGACTTTCTCCACCGCCTCCTGGAACTAGAAGCACCTTGATCTTGTGGGTCCTCCTGAAAAGAGATGGAAATGGTCGCCATAATTCGCGGTCTGACCATAGCGCTGGTGAACTGAAATTGTGCTTCATTGGTTGTTGGAGGAGGGTGGTTACCTATGTCATGGATGGAAAGAGGAGGGCGAGAGCCAGCACTCCTGCCCCCTCCATCCTTACCCCCACCTCCCCTTCTGCAATGCATCCATTGTCTACGCATGGGGTCTTCCATAGGCCAAATGTAGATTGAAACCATCAAGAACTTAGATAAAAAAATTTAACATTATATCAAAACATTTAAAGCATTTAACATCAATTCAAAATCAAATGGATTTACATTTAAAAAACATTTAACATTAAATCAAAATTAAAGGGATTTGTGCAACATTACTTCACATGCCATGCCAATTATAGTGAACAACTATCCAATAGAAACATTTAACATTATATACCACATGTGCCAAATGTATATTGAAACCATCCGAAACTTTTAAGTTTTAAAAACTTTTTGATTATATATCGTGCAACATTAAAAAAAAATTAAATATTTAAAACATTAAATATCACATGCGAAATGTAGATTGAAACCATTCAAAACTTGAGTTTTAAAAACTTTTTGATTATATATATTGTGCAACGTGACTTCACATGCCATGCCAATTATACTTCAACTAGATCCAATAGAAACATTTAACATTATATACCACATGTGCCAAATGTAGATTGAAACCATCCAAAACTTAAGTTTTAAAAACTTTTTGATTATATATCGTGCAACATTAAAAAATTAAACATTTAAAACATTAAATATCACATGCGAAATGTAGATTGAAACCATCCAAAACTTGAGTTTTAGAAACTTTTTGATTATATCATACATAACATTACTTCACATGCCATGCCAATTATAGTTCAACTATCCAATAAAAACATTTAACATTATATCACATGCCAAATGTAGATTGAAACCATCCAAAACTTTAAATGCCAAATGTACTACAAGAATCTAAAACTTAAATTTTAAAAACAAAAAAAATTATAACACATCATTAAATAACATGCCAAATGTAGTTCAGAAGCAAAACAAAACTTAAATTTTAAAAACAAAACAAATTATAATACATCATTACATAACATGCCAAATGTAGTTCAGATGACAACATTAATTTATAGATGACAACATTACTTCACATTCACATGCCAAAAGTACTAAAACCATTCAAAAATTAAATTTTTGAAACAAAACAAATTATATTAACAATGTAATAAAATATGTCCAAAAATTGTAGATCTCACAAGTATCAAACTGTATCAAGTTATATATATATATATATGACAGTGCATCTAGATCATATATAAAAAATAAATTTTAAGACTATCTAAATCTTGAAATCAAATCTACAAATCATGTCCATCAAATAGAGACGGATCTAGCATCTTTCCTATCAGGGTCTCAATCCGCGCACTATCATGTGAAGCATCATGGGAAACCTACATACACAATGCACATGTACTTGAACATTAAAATTTGATGTTTTAAAAATGAGTGAGAATATATATCTAGAACTTCATGTAAAAAACAAAATATAACAAAAAAATCATGCAATACCTCATGAGGTTCCCTCTCCATTTGATGAACAAGTTTTTCCCCCATAAGAACATCTGCAATGGTAAACTGTACAATATACATGTACAGTTAAATATAAATATATATATTAAAAACTTTCAAATGAAAATGCACGTGTACATATATAAACTTATTTTCAATAATATTAAAAAAAAATTATTTAAAGACAACTTGTTCAAATGTTGTGGATGTTCCTATCTCCATCGCTAGAGTCCGTGGATTAAATAAATCTTCTATAGGAACCTAAATTCAAAAAATTTAAAATAAATCAAAATATATATATATATATATATATATATCTTGATTTTTAATGGAACTTTTTGAGGTGGAATATATATATATATATATATATATATATATATATATATATATATATATATATATATAAATTTTAAACATAAATTTTAAAAGTGAAAATTTGTCCATACTTGTGGCTCTTCTCCTAAGGAAGTAGAAGGTACATCTCCCAAGGAAGAAGGTACCGCCATCCAAAAACATCGGACGGAATCAGTATCTATTAAAACATTTTATCATTATATATACATACATGTGCATGTGTCCACAATTATTTAAATTTTAAAATATCACTTAAAAAACACTAACATTTGCCAACATATCTTGATGGTGAGACCCATCTGCATTGTTTGAACCAGAGGTCCCAAACGTGATATTAATATTTTCTTCATGCATCATGTGTGAGAACTGCAAATGGTGTTTTAACATATAATCATACATTTTTGTTAGATTAATGTACATACAAATAAATGTATACATGTACATACACATGTATTTATTACAAATTGTACACATGTATATGTATGTTAAAATAATTTCAAACCCTAAGGTCATTAACACATACCATTCTAGTGCCCTCTTCCTCATGAAGAATTAGGTCTTGCAAACCATTGCGACAATTTTTTGCATATATTCGGAGATCTTCAACATTCATGTTGTAAATCTCTTCATCTGTATAATACACAAAATTGGCACATGCATTTTCACGTGCTCTTTGTCGATTTAAACAAACATCGACTCCACTCAATCTGTTGTAAACATTGTCGATCATGACATCCCTTGCTTCTCGACTTATTTGAGAAGTCGCATCCATCTCTGACTGCAGAGTTTCGACCCGAAAAGGTCGACTCACCAATGGCGGCTCAGGGTGAGGCAACTCCACATCTCGCTTAGCGCCCTTACGGTCATATAATCAACCTTTCCCCGGACCAAAAAATTCTGACGGAAGGTCATTATAGTTGGGTTTCATACCCAAAAAAAATTCTGCGTAAAACATTTGTGCAAAATAAACAGGAACCTCGCCGTTCCATGGGAGCCTTCCATAGGCCGCAAGGTGCCTATCATACAAATAGCGAGCTATATTTGGGTGCTTGAAATATTGCACCTTCAAAAATTTTCTTTTTGGCCCTTCCTTGAAATTAAACATTGATTTGGCCACATCTTTTGTAACTTTTTGTTTTACATCCTCCCATTTATCTGGACCCATTACTGTTTCCTTTCTCTTTCTCATCACTTCTACAAATGTATCAGTTGTTGGCCCAAGAGTTTTGTACACATTTACAATTTCGCCCAATGAATGTGTAACTATTTCAAGGCTTTGTCGACTCTCAGTAGGTAGAGACAAAGCCAAGAGATCTCTCTGCAATTTTGCATGAAGTTTTTCACACCTTTGTAAGGTGCATTGTGCCATGTTTGTTTCCCATGGTATATCAGTAATGTCGGCCAGATAAGTTGTGCTGGGTAGACAACCTTCTTCTTGAATGTAGCGGTCTGCCCTGCGTCTATTTTGACCACTAGTTGGAACATTTTCAACCTCTACATCAATATATATAACTTTGTATATTAGAAAAAACACATGTAAAAAAAGTTGTACAAATTTAATGAAAAAAATATTGAAATTGATGGCAACCTTGATGTTGTTGGTTAGCATATTCTCCAACATAACCCTGCTGAGAACCAGACCCAAAATGACCCTGCTGAGAACCAGACCCAAAATGACCTTGTTGAGAACCAGCAGTCGTTGATTAGCCTTCGGGGGAATAAATATCACCCCCTTCACGCAACCTGCTACCACTCATTGATGGACCTCTAAGTGGATTTGAACCACCACCAACCTCTCGAGACGAGAGAGAAGCTTCATAAACAAATACGAATTTATAATCAATTGAAAAATACATTCATGTGTACATATAAATACATATACATATTCATTGATTAAATTGCGTGAACCATACCATGACTGGGTGAACCATGGGCACGCTCCATGGATGGAGTAGAAACCCTTCTCCTCTTAGCTCCTAAAAAATAAAAAATTATTTACTTATTAACAACTAATTTAACTCACAAAGTTAATAAGAAATCAATTCCATATGTACACACATGTATGGAGATTTAAGATTATATTTAAATACTGTGAACATCCCCCGATCCTTGAACCCCATATTGGATTCGGTTGATCTTCATCGTTCATCCTCCATGATATATATATCTGTTGGTGAACGTTTACAAAAAATAGATTTCAGAAAATCAATTGGTAATTTAGTGTACACAAATTATGTATAACACAACTTTCAAAGCAATAATTGATGTGTTAAACTCAATTTAAGCAAAAAAAAAATTATAAAAATGATAAGTTCACCAAATTTCACTTTACATGGTGGGAGCACACTCGGTATAAAATTGAAAAAAACACATGGTCATTAAAAAATAAGCGTGAAATTCCATTTAAACAAACTCCATTTAAACAAAAATTTCTTGAAGTCCCCGCATTTTAATTTTATAAAAACGTGAAGTTCACCACTTGTTGCAAATGTGAAGTTCACCAAGTTGCGATTTACATGGTGTGGTGGGAGAACACTTGGTATATAATTGAAAAAAACACATGGTCATTAAAAAATACGCATTTATAAGTACACAACACAAACATATACAAGATATGTTACAATGTCCATCAATAAATTTTGAAGGGGAGCATCTCAACACTAATTCATCTTTGAGAGATGAATCTTGAATTTTTGAAGAAGAGCATCTCAAAACCAATTCATCTTTGAGAGATGAATCTTGCATTGGCATTGCTCTGTATAATTCTAATTCATCTTTGATAGATGAATCATGAATTGGCATTGCCCCATGCAATAGATTAGTAGACATCTTATTCACATTTGTACAATGCCTTATACTAAAAAATTGAAATTGGCTAACAATATTGTTTTCTATTCCATGTAGTTCTTTTAGCCTCTCCTTTTTAACTTGGCACACGCCATTCATTTGGTTGCAAACAAGTTCAGAATTGGTGAAAACTACAATTCCATTTGATCCATATTTCATCGCTATTCCCAAGCCTTCTATCAATCCAATATAATATGCCTCATTGTTTGTTGTTCTTCCCGGTATATTCATTTTCCTTTGGATGACTTTGCTAGTCACAATATTGGAAAGCACATATGTAATCACTGCTTTCCCTGGATTGGGATAGCAAGAAACTTCTATGCATAATTTCCATTTTTCAACCATATTTAATGGTTTTCTTATCCCTGAAAAAAAACAAATTCAATAAAAATATATATATTAAATCAACATTTATTGCAAATGCATGAGAAAAATGACACAAGATCATGAGGTAAATGACATGTGCATTGTTTATCTTAAAGTTTGACTTAAAAAGTTTATGGTAGGGTTCACATCTAAAATTAATGGGAGGAAGCCTTTAGTTTGTGGGAGAAATGCCACATGTACACAATTTACCTTAAAGTGGTTGTATTTTATGGATATTAGAGGAAGCCTTTAGTTTGTGGGAGAAATGACACATGTACATAGTTTACCTTAAAGTGTTTGTGTTTTATGGATATTAAAATGAAAAACTTCTATTTAGATCCATCCCAAAGATTTACTGTAGGGGCATTTACTAGATATGTCACCTTTCATAAAAGATGAGATCCAAAGGCTACCTGGCCCTTTACAGACTCTGCCTATAGAACTTGTAGAAGTAAACACTAGAACTATCCCAATTTCACTATGTGAAGGGTGTAGAGGACCCGTGGAATCACTCAAGATTGTATTATTAAACCTTTCGTTTAATGATCTTCAACCTTCGGTTGTAGATCCTTCAACCTTTGGTTGTACTTTGAAGGTCCTTGCCCTTCATCCTTCAACCAGAGGTTGTAGATCCTTCAAAGCCTCTTGTTAAAGAAGCATTTGAATATGTTAGAAACAAATTATGAATAGTTCTTGTTAATTATCTTGTTAGAGAACCATTTGAACATGTGTGAAACAAATTAGGGACAATTCTTGTAAATTATTTCCACTTATTTGACTTCAAAAAAAGAGCCTACAAAATTGAGCGCAATATATATGTGGTAGAGTACACAATATATAAGGGGGAGAATACAATATATTTGACTTCAAAATAAAAGCCTATGAAATTGAGTGCAATATCTATGTGGGAAGGAATAGAAAGAGTAACAAAAAGCATATGATTGTGTCAATAATTTGAAGTAGTCAACAAAGATAACAAAGGACCATCAAAATTGAGTGCAATATCTAGATGTGATATCTATATGATCAAGTGCCAATAATTTGAAGTAAATAAAGATAACAAAGGACCATCAAAATTGTGTGCAATATCTACATGATTGTGTCAATAATTTGATAATTTGAAGTAGTCAAGAAAGATAACAAAGGACCATCAAAATTGTGTGCAATATCTATGTGGGAGAGTACACAATAACTAAGGGGGAGAATAAAATATAAGGAAGTCCAATAAAAATATTAACAAGAAGCATATGATTGTGTCAATAATTTGAAGTAGTCAAGAAAGATAACAAACCTGACCATCATCAAATTCAAATTGAAAGATCAAGTAGTCTTCTTCATGAAGAATATGCATTAACTAGGTTCATCATTTAAAGGGTTCATTTTTTAATGAAAAAAATTATGAATAATATGGAATGAATCATTGTACATTATGAATTTATGAATAATATGGAATGAATCACTGTACATTATGATAAATCTTGTATTTAAATGACATTTGATCTATGAATAAAAAAGAAAATGGGATCATCTCTTAATATATATATATATGTGTGTGTGTGTGTGTGTGTGTGTGTGTGTAAGAGAGAAATAAAAAGCAAAGGTAATTCCATCAAGCCTAAAGGAACATGTCCTAATACATTAAATTATGTTTGGTTTCTAGAAGCATTAATCATGAAAGAAAAGGTAATTCCACCAAGCCTAAAGGAGCATGTCCTAATACATTAAATTATGTCCTAATACATTAAATTATGTTTGTTTTCTAGAAGAATTAATCATGAAGAGTCATGAGATCCACATTTCGACCATGTACTATTTTCAAGTTAAAGGAGCATGCCCTAGTACATTA
>CM076575.1:383751148-384011252 GCA_034641835.2 Pinus albicaulis
CAGGTATGGTCCTTTTGAGATTGTTGAAAATATTGGGCATAATGTATTCTAGTTAAATTTTCCTCCATATATGCACATATATTCAGTTGTAAATGTATAAATTTGAAGTTCTATGAACCTCTTATGATAATTGATCCAGAGGAAAATTTTTAAATTCCAACTGTAGATGATTTTTCACCTGAATGTATGACTAAGTTACAAGAAGATACCATCTTAGACAATACACACTTTCAGGCATGGATATTCTGAGTATCTTCGAGTGGGACTCAAAGGCACCAATCCAAGAAAAGCAAGGTAGATGGAGCTTGTAAGGGTGAGGGAGTTGTACCCTTACGTCATGTCTGCTTAAAACCAAAATTTGGTGTTCGAAAAGATTCTAATGGAGAGGAATGATCTAGGAGGATACTATAATTACTCAAGGTTCAAATGTATCAGTTTTTATTGGAAATAATGCCAAGTAGTAGATCCCGTCATTCTGAATCTGACAGTACATTCAGTTTTTTATTTGGCCTTCAGATGAAGAAGAAATTTCCTGTTGAAGTTTATGATGAACAGGTGAAAAAGAGGCCTTGTTGGCCACATGGCATTAACACAACTTGACACGTGGAAGTGGTCAGTTCAACAGGTGCAAGGGCTGATGTGTTGCAAGTGCATGGTGAGATTGGTGGTTTCCAAAGTCATCCCAACATGGTGAAGGTATTAAGTTTATATGGCACATTTTATATACTTGTTAAAAGGTGAAAAAATGTGTATTATACATGGTGACGGTGCATTATATGTTGTATGCAAGATGGTTTAAAAGACCATATGATAAACTATGTATAAAGGTTTACAAACTAGTGCAAGGTGGGTGCAGAAGTAAAACCTATGGTTTCAAACCATATATCAGAAAGATTAATGCCGGAGTATTATAAACTTTATAAAAGATGGTGGAATATATTAACAGTGCAAAGGTCTATTGATATTCCATAGGAGTTAACGGTGCTAAAATGATGTTACCACAACACATATCACATGCTACAGTTAGAAACCCGCTAAATAAAATCACGTAATATGAAACCGTAAGAGCATCAGAGTTGGAAGGTCAAGTCCACACGTCACAGATATCTCACTGCTGGGGAGAAGGTAAGAAAAGAGCACAGTGGACTTGTCAGAAGGCGTGGAAAGGATACACCATGGCTTGGTTATCAACACCGTCGGTCCATTGATAGAAGTGATTTTAAAACTTTGGTTAGGAGTTACACCATGCTACAGGGTATGTGTTGTTCGGTCAAATGTTGTATACTATATTATTAGACGATATTAAGAATGCACCATATTGAGTTCATTTGGGAGATGTATTAATAAGATATGGTTTGGGTTATAATGCACTAAGGTCAGAAGGAATCTGTAGCATGTGTGTTGAAACCATAGTATGGCCCTCCTTAAGCTAATTTTGTGCTAAGTGTAAAATTCCATTGCACCTTTGTAATAGTTTTTCACCCACTCAAAACCACTTGCCATGGATAGCCCTGTGTAAGCTCATCCTTCAGATGAGTCCATCTCAACAATTTTAAATAACACTAAGAAGGAGTGGTTCGGTCTTGCTGTAATCGATAGGTCCTGCACTATTTAATTATAATGAGTCTAGCATAGGATTAACGCGGTGCTTTTTAGTTTTAGGGAGTCAGAAGAAAAACATAATTAAACTTTGTAGTGCTCCTTTTCGTAAGTTTAGTCTCTCAAACCCAAAAAAGGATAAAATTATGTAGGAGAGAACTCTATCGACCATGCTTAGTCAACACATACCTTTTTTCAATTAGTATAGTTGAGTCTAGAAAAGGGCTAAACTTATAATGAATAGATAACTATTCATTTATTTTAATGAGTTTAAATAGTCAAGTGCTTGACAATATTTTCACGTTTAGAGAGTCTGAAAAGGGCTTAAAAGAGGACTCCATGGTTTTTTCTTTACATATTTTTTGAGAGCCCAAAAAAGTGATAAAAGTTTAGTATGTCATCAAAATGATTCATTTTTAAACACAACCTGTTCTGTGCACAAAAACTAGAAAATTATAATAACCTATTCTCAATCATGGTAAAAATATTTAAATTTTAACTTCTAAAGGTAAAAATAAATAAAATAATATTATTTCATTCATGAAAACCTGTAAAAAGTGGAAATAACAAGTCATTTTTACCTTTTGATTTTGAGAGCAGTAAAAAACGACTTTTTACCATATATATTCTGAAGCTCATATCGGGAGGACCGACCAACCATTTCACGAACCGTTAGTTCCAAACATTTAATATTTTTATTTTCTTGCATTATATATGTTTAATTTTTCCTTTTGAGTTTCCAGATTTTTTTTTTTTTTTAATTTGCCGTCAGGGGCGCACATGCTTTCCTAATAGAAATTGTGCACCCCAATGATTTTTTAACATAAAAAACCATCATCCCACCGTGGTTTTTATACATATATCGTGCGTAAAAATGCACTATCTACGAAATAAAAATGTGCAAGTCCATGGGATTTTCAAAAAATGATTTTTTTTCCATAATAATTTCTTTAAGTTCTCTCAAAACTTTTCTAATGTTTTTAAATGGTTGTTTGCAGGAAATTTGAAACAACCATGCTTGAGTGGAGAGAACGCGAGCATGAATCACATGATAATGAAGCCATTGATAGCCCATCAATGTTTCGAGTGTTAAGCAATTTCATTTTATACAAATTTTAGTCAATACAATGAATGAAGGCCCAAGTGGAGCTCATGACCTAGTTCGTTAATGCCTGGGATATCCAAGAACAATGTTTCGTCATCGGGGATCATAGGCTTGAGGTTGATATAGAGAATATTTATTTCCTCACTGGTTTTCCCCGAAGGGGAAGAGTCATTTCCATATTTGGCACATGACTAGGAGGATTTCCTACTACTTCCTATATGGTGCAATATTGTAGGCAGGATTCACAATTGAGGGATGCTCTTATTGACATAAAGATCATCGAATGACTTGAACTTAAAATAATTTCTTTCACAGTCACTCGATGATGTGGCATTGCAACTCCTCATGTGGCTACCGAAGCACCACTGCAGATTGCTATTGAGTGTTTCAAGGGAACAATATTCAACTGGTGTGAAGGAGTACTGGTAAATATGAAAGATAAAATCATGCAAGCAAAGGATGGTAAGCTAAATAACTTCATCTATGGTTCCATTCTCATATCTTTCGCCTTAGAGATAATCCCACTTCTTTTACCTTAGCATTTGTAAGTGGATCCAACAAGATCGAGGGATCCACACATCTTGCGATGGGTTTCCTTGATGTCTCACAATGGTGGCAATGGCAGTCTTATAGTACAGTATACACCTCAAGTTTTCGTATGGCTGAGAAGTCACATCTTCATGATTTTGGACTTCCCTTATGCATGGGTTTATTTCACAGGTGATTACAATAAAAATCTCCCACTTAGAGCAGAGTGTGATGCGTTAAGTAAAAATTTTCATTTTGAGTTTTTATGTTTTATAAATTTTTATTTGATTTTTTATCATTCCATACTTATAATAATTTTTTATTTAATGCAGATGTTGGGCCAACATGACCAACAGTGCTTTGTCATTCTGACATACGAGAAGAACAACCTATAGCAGCAACTCCACCACTGAATGATGCAGCAGAGGCCCTCACAGAGTTTGAACACAAACTAGAGAGGTTTACCATTAACATCCTAGAAACTGGGACGAATGATTTGCCTCTCAGATACCATAAGCATGTGACTGGGGTTCCTGGACCATTTAGGTGATACAAGCACATAATGGCGCGTGCAATACTTTGCTAACATGATCGTCATTGTGGATAGTTGATGGCTGATTTATATGACATTTTTTTTGTGTCAGTATGTTTGGATAATAAGGAATTTGAGATCTATGATCACAGATGATGTATATTTTTTCGACACACTATGATAAACAATTATTTTGACCTAATGATATTACTACCTTTGATTTCTGAGTATCTTGTTCAATATGAATTGAATATTGTTTTGATTTACATTAAATTTTGCAAATGTATATTTAAAACTTGATTAGCCAATGGATCAGATAACATGTTTAAATTTGTTTTAATGTGTTGATATTAAATGTAATCATACTATCTTTCTAATAGACGGAACCTTAAAAACATTCTTAACAATAATGGACTTATGATTGCATAAACACTGTTCAAATGAAATACAATGAGTTGTGAATCTAACCTAACAATCAAACATCGAATTCAAAATTCAATGGCATCAAATAATAGATTAAATATCATGATATATTCTGCAATACTCTTCATTTTTTGACCAAGGAAAATTGCATGAATACAAACTAACTCATCAATGGGTTAATAGATACTGAGCAACGGAAGATAAGTTCTGCGTACTACGACAGACACCGTCAGCAAAGAAAATGTAAGTCTAAGGGAATTTCGACATCTGCAATATCAAGGGTAATCAAGATAAGTAACAAAAGTAGTAAAAACTGACCAAAAACAATAACTAATATAAGTCACAGTTTTCTAATCTAAGAAAAACGTTTCTAAAAACGTAACTAATGTACAATGGAGATCTTCACAAGATAAATCATGCATAATATCTCTTCAATTAAAGTCCATTTCAGGGCTTGTCTAAATATATGTCATTGTATTCAGCTAATTGATTGGCCCCTTTTGTAAGCACACACTTAATGATATAAGGGCCATTCTACATTGGCTCAAATTTACTAGCGCTTATTTTATCATGAGCTTGATCATATACTAAGACTAGCACACCTTCTGAATAGATACGAGGGTCAACGCTTTGATCATATTTCACCTTAACAAAAAAATTTATGAGCTTCAGCAGCTAATGGAGTGGTACAACGACTCTCATCTAACTGTGCTAAGTATAAGAAGAGTTTTCCCTATTCAGAGTTAGATGATAATAACTCAAATTCTAGTTTGAGCGATGAAATTTCACATTTAATGGATAGAACAACTTCCAAACCATAAAGGAGTTGAAAAGGAGTAAACCCTGTAGATGTTTTTACATAGGTACGATATTTCCTTAGTGCGAAAAAAAACATGGAGTGCCAATTTGATTTATGACTCCCTATAATTCGTTTAATCATATTGGTTAAAACTTTTTTTACAACCACAACTTGGCCATTGGTCTGTGGGTAATATGGTGTGGCATTATCATGGCGTAAGCCTAGCCGAGCGGAGAGTTCAGTCATCATAATGTTTCGAAAGTGGCTACCATGATCCGTAACGATGGCTTGAAGGACATTGAACCTAGCAATCACATGATTGAATATGAAATTAGTTGCAGTTTCATAATCATCCTTAAATGTAGGCATCACGTCAACCCATTTCTTAAAGTAATCTATAGCGAGAATAATATACCCATTCCCCCTGGCTGAGTGAGGGTTACAGGTAACGAAATCGATGCACCATTTTTCAAATGGACCGACAACTATGATTTGGGGAAGAGGAGCGAGAGGTGCACACATCTTCGATAAAAAATCTGACAATTGTGACATTTTTTAACCGCAAGGATCCAATATTTGAAAAGTGAGGACCAAAAATAGCCAGTTCGTAATCTCTTTTGGTATATGGCAAACCCAAACAAATGACCACCACATTCTCTAGAATGATAGTCATTTAAAACTCTTTTGGATTCTTCATGAGTTATAAAAACGTCAAAATGGAATCGAGCACCATGACGGTAAAAGCCCCGTATCAGCGATCTTGTATTGTTGGTAAGCTTGAATCCTACGTCGATCAAAGCATGAAAGTTCAGGCTGAAAATTTTGGGTTTGAAGATATACAATGATATCTCCATACCAAGGATCTAAAGTGTTGATCAAAAATAGATATTTATCGAGAAGATGGTCTTCTGCCATAGTTTCAGATTCAGTATAGGGAAAGTCACACATAAGTTCAGCAAAATATAGTGATTTCTTGGATTTGGATTTTTCAAATTCCAAATCGAACTCTTGCAAGATAATTATTCACTTAGAGTATTTTCCCCCAAGCTTCAAAATGTACATCATAGGGTTGCAGTCAGGTATCATGGTTGTTTTGTCTAACAGTATGTAGTGATGGAATCTTTGGACAGCTTGAACGGCTGCCAAGGCCAATTTATCCACATGTGAATACTTGATCTCTGTCAGTGTAAGGTTCTGACTTAATTAATAAATAACATGTTCATTGTTGGAGTCATCCTCTTCAACTAAAATCATTCCAACGGTGGAATCAAATGCAACTAAATACCAAAATTAATCTTGGTGATAATCAGGTGGATGCAACAATGGTGTATGGTCCAACGTGTGTTTAAGTGCATCGAAAAATTTATCGGAAAGCTTGTCCAAAATAAAAGGAACATCATGTTTTAATAATCAAGTGAAACCTTTATTTAACTCCGCATAGTTAGGGATAAAAGGATGTAGAAATTTTTCTTTTCCTTGCAAAATTTGGAGTTGGCGAACAATAGAAGGAGGAAGTAAATTGACAATGGCCTCAACCTTCAAAGGGTCGACATGACTACCTTCTTTAGAAACAATGAAACCAAGAAATCATCCTGATTGTACACAAAATACACATTTTTTGTGGATTCAAACGAATATTGTAGTGCCTAAATCACATAAAAATGGCATGTAAATGTGTAAGATGATCTTGTTTGTGCAAAGAATGAGAAGGTAAGTCATCCAAGTAGAGTTGCACAATGTGTTTGATGTCGTTAAATGCGTAATACATAGCTCATTGGAAAGTTTGGCTAGTGTTTTTCAGTCCAAAAGGTAATTTAAAATATGAAAATGTCCCCCATGGACATATAAATTCAGTTTTGGGTTGATCGGCAGGGAGTATGTTTATTTGATTGTAACCAGAAAGTCCATCCATAAATGAAAATATTTTGTTTCTGGCAAAATCATCAATAATTTTTTCGATGTAAGGGGTGGGATAATTGCCTTTGGGAAAAGCCTTATTAATATCCCTATAATCGACACGTACTCTGATAGTTCCTTGTTTCTTGGTCACTAGAACTATGTTAGATACCCAATCTGTCAATGGAATAGAATAAATGAATCTTGCACGAAGACGTTTTTCAACTTCAAATTTAATAGCAGCAACTTTTCACGGATGTATTAGACGTAATCTTTGTCTAATAGGTTTTTCATCCGAGTATGTCTTAATCTCATGAATCACAATCTTAAGATCAATTCCTGGAATTTCTTTGTAAGACCAGGAAAAAATATCTCTAAATTTTTGAAATAAGGCTTTGTACATGTTAATTTCAGCAATTGAGCATGAAGCACATATATGAATGTTTGAAGTTATTCCTGGTTTGATTGATATGTCAATTGGAATCCTTATGGAAATATTTCATAGATTCGCCTCAGAATCTGAATGAAGGGTTGACATAGGATTTTGAGGTTCCTTAATATAGTAAATCGAAAATATCGTTGAAAATTCATTTTCAACTAGTCTATCAAGGTCCAATAGAAAAGAGGATCGATGATGAAGATCGTCCCAAATTAATTCATCCAATGACAAAATTTCTTGAATATTTTCATCACTCGAAGACATGTGTTGAAAAGGATCAGAAAAATATGTTATAGTTGAACTTGGTAGAGAAGAAGACACATCACTGACCACATTCATTTGATCAGTATCAGTTGATGAAATGTCAAAAATAAATTGCACCTCTACATGTGCCAATTCATATGGACTCAAAGGCATTTCATCACCATAGTAGTCCAATTCCAATTCTGAAGGCACAATCCATGGGTCATAAAATTGAATTTTTCTTGATGTAATCATGTTGATATTAGCAATAGTTCGAGGCATGTTATGAGGAGGTATAGCGAAATTTCCCATAAGAGTGAAATCCTTAACTAGTCCTACCCCAACATCTTCATAAGGGACAATCGTCTTTCCAACATGGTTGATACTATTTGTAGAGGTAGGATCAGAGGTGTAGCAAGAAAACTGATCAATTTTAAAAATATTTCCTTTATGAGGAAACATGATTAATTGAAAGACTTATGAAATGATAGAGATCATAGCTTAAGACCAACTTCGACCTAACAGAAGGTTGTAGTCAAGAGGGGCATCAACGAATTCCACCTCAAGCGTAACGGTTTTTCCTTCTACCTCTATGGGTAGATCCTAGAGTATTCCAAATGGACGAAAAAATATTCCATCAAAGGCTTTAATAAATAATGGGCAGACCGATATTGGTGTAGAACCAAGATTTTTCGCAGAAGCTAAAAACATCATGCACATATATTCTCCCTCGTCAATCACTGTGCTAAAAACTCTAGATTTGATCAAAAACAGTATGTGCTAAAAACTTTCTAGACTTGACTAAAAGGACATGAGAACCAAAATGTAAAAGTCATGAGTAAAATGTCCACGATGACCTCATATTTTCCCGTAAAATATAATGACATAGGAATCCCAACGTAACCATTGAAATCAATGGAGTGTATTTGTCGAATACCCTTGTAGATCCTTTATAACCATTAACGCTATGAACAGAAACTATGACATTCTTTACAGCCTACAAGGGATAACACTCATACCTATCATTCTCGATTTGGAAGACAAGTCCGTTATTAAACCTTGGGACCTTAGAAGACATTGTGGCTACAATTGCTTCCCCCGGAAGTATCCCATAGATTTCATTGTCATTTCTCCTAAAATTCTATGCCCGGACACCTTGTGTCCTAGTATGCCCTCGTTGGCTACAAATGACGTCATGAGTAGGGCATAAATGGAGAAATGGTTATTTCTAATGATCACATAATCAAATTTCTGTCAATCTTTACCCTCGATCAAACCGTTGGTCAAGTACCATTATGTCTAGAGAGTACTTATGGAGATGAATACCGCATACTATTATCATTAGACCAATCTACGTCTCCAGAACAATTTGAAGATAACATCTTTTAGTAGTTTTTATATGTTGTTCTTGCATCGATTATCCCACCTTTAACATTTATCAACATGTTTTCGCATTGAATTTCGTGAGACTTTTCATCCGAAATGATATTTTCTGATTTGCAGTACTGAAGAATGCAAAATGAAGTCATTACCAAACTAGTTGAAAATGTCAAGGAAATTTTTTTCACATTGCTAGAGAACCGTACTACGAAACAAATTCAACAATTGTTGAGAATGCTTCATGAACAATCCGAGGCTTTCGCTTGGGTTCTTTTGGATATGAAGGGCATAAATCCAAAAATTGTGTCCATCACTTCTACACCAACAAGGATATGAGACCCATCCAACAGCTACGAGGCGAATGAACCTTGTCGAGAGATCGTCAAATATGAATTACAAGGTTATCGACCACATGATTTATCTATGCAATCTCGTACAAGATATGGGTGTCAATATTAGTGGTGGTTCCGAAAACAATGGCAAATGGTGCATATGTTGGATTACAGTGAGTTGAAAAAATCTACCTTGCGAGATTACTGCCACCATTTATTGATCAGTGACTCGACATACTTTCTCGTAAGAAATATTTTTCTTTTCTAGATGGATACAAAGTGATATAATCATATGAAAATAGCTGAGAAGACCAAGAGAAGACTACCTTCACTTGCCCTCGGGTCACATATGCCTATTGAGTCCTTCCTTTGGCCTTTGCAATGCCTCAAAACACATTTCAAGGTGTTGTTCTTGCCATTTTTTCTGACCCCAAACATGATCGTGTTGAAGTCTATATGGAAGAATTGATCAGATATGGATATGATTTCCTCAAGCTCTAGTGAATCTTAAAAGATATTAATTCTTGATGTCGTAAAGCTCATGTAGCCCTTAGTAGTGCTCAATGTAAAAATGATGCGTACTCGTGGTATTGTCTTGGGACACCATGTCTCATTTCAAGGAATAAAAGTCGACCCAACTAAGATTGAGGTAATATCGCATATCCCCATTACTAGTACTCCTAATGAGGTAAGATTTTTTTGGGACACAAGGTGTTACTATCGTCGATTTATTGAAAATTTTACAAGAATCATGCGCACCTTTATTTAAATTATTAACTAAATATTTTGATTTGTTAGGAATGATGCATGTCAACAGGATTTTCAAGTATTAAAAGACAAAGCCTAAATGCCTAGTACCAAGGGGACCAAATTGGACCTTACACTATCAAATTCCAGGTGAGAGGTTTTAGATAATGCGCTGGGATCAGTTTGGGACAAAGGGAAGATCGCTATCCTTATGTTATTTACTTGCTAGCAAGAATATTTCCCCTGCCCAAATAAATTACATAGTTACCGTAAAAGAATTGGTAGTACGGTTGTTCATGCCATCAAGAAATTTAGGAATTACATAACCGTTTAAGATACCTTTGTTCATTCCGATCATTCCTGTTGTTAGGTTATTAATGAACAAAGCTATCACTAACGTAGAATTACTAGATGGTTACTTCTTTTGCAAGAATTCAATATAGTTGTGATTGATAGGGTCGGGTTTGTGATAATTCTATAAATTTCGAATTCTTGTCCCAAATGACACTTTCAAATTTGGCAAAGAGGCTTTAGATAATGCGCTTGGAGAAGATTTGGGACAAAGGGAAGATCACTATCCTTATGTTCTTTACTTTACAAGGCTAGCGATTCCCTTGCCCAAATAAATTACACAGTTTTTACCGAAAAGAATTGTTAGCAAATACCATGCCATCAGAATTTAGGGAATTACATAACAAAGCTGGTGATACCTTTGTTCATTCCGATCATTTTGTTGTTAGGTTATTAATGAACAAAGCTATCACTAACGGTAGAATTACTAGATGTATATTTTTTGAAAGAATTCAATATAGTTGTGATTGATAGGCGTAGTTTAGATAATTTAGCAGTTTTGAATTCTTGTCCTAAATGAATATTGTGTAATAATGTGCCAACTCCAATGCCGTATGAATTTCTAGACGAAGAATTATTTTCTATATCAACTATTACACCATGGTTTGTAGATGTTAACCTCCAAGATCTGTGGAAGTTGCCCTAAAATCTACCCGGTAGGGAGAAACACAACTTTGTACAATTTAGTTTCAATTATCTCCGGATTGATGGAGAGTTGTTCTACATCGTACCCGATTTGATCATGAGAAGATGTGTGGGAAGATGAGATTATGGATGCCGAGAGCCTCCCATAATGAGCTCTCAGAGGCACTTGCGTACAAAAGAACCACACACAAAGTCTCCTTTCGTGACCGCATATTATTTTTTTCCATGCTCTTCAAGGATGCCAAAATATTTGTATCTAGTTGTGATGCTTTCGCAGAATGAGGCCATTTCTTTAGATGAGATGTCCTTCGCCCAAAAAATAGAAATAGAACCTTTCGAGAAATGGGAATTGGATTTCAGGACTGTAGAAATTATATACTATGCATGAATATCTTGATCTTCACTCCAATATAACAATATGATACCGTTAAATAATGAATCTCTACAAAAATTTTGTGGAATTGAAAACAAGACAATTGCCAATCACATGAAGCAAAGAAGAATAAATCAAAAAACCATAGTATTAGATATTCCCGAGGAAATATTGTCGTCAAAAACCCTCTATCATATATTTTATATTCCACAAGGAATCATGAAACAATTACATACATAACTCTTCATAAGACCTCTTAGTACATTAGCTAATCGACTCACACCGCTACAATAAAATTGAAAAATGCCTTAGCCAATTTATCATTCCGTATTGCACTTACCTTGCTCATATGCATTTCCTAATGAATGAAATCCTTAATCACAAAGAATTTCAATATCTTCAACCGGTGGCCGAGTATCATGGGCATCTTGTGGTGTTATAACTACACTCCGGGTAGCCCGCTAATATAACAACCGATACCACTTTTCACCGAGTCTCAACCGGGTTCCATTGATCCGACATGGATGGCAAGCATTAATAGTAAAAACATCAATTGCATGTGAGACCATCGATTGAGAATTAATTAATATTTAATTAACTTGATCTCTCACTAGTGTATCTCGTAGTTACAACTAGCACAACTGACTTTAATCATTTAATCGAGTTAAAATGATTTACAACTTACACAACTCATCCACCACCGCACTTCCAACTTTGTTGGTTAACTAGAATCACTATGTTACATAACCAAATTCAACCCACATGTCCCACCAACCAACCTCTTAACTCGAAATTCATTTAGCTAACTAATTTTACATTTTAGTTAACTATTTCCAAGTCCACATTGAGAATATATTATAGTTTATAGACATGCATCTATAAATAGAATTTCTTTCATGCATCTATAAACAGACATCCACCTAAAAATAGTCCTGTGGGCCACACCTAAAGGTAGGTGCTTAATTACCAGATCAAGGATGTTGTTTCCCCGGATGCCACCTCTCAATTAAGTTTTGTTTCAACCTTCAACACTCCGCATCAACAAGAAAGGAATGTCCTCGCATGTGACATGCAACTCCATGCATGTGCTATGCAAATCCATGCATGCACCATGCAACCTTTGAATACAAAACTTCTCTAGTGTTTCTCGCACATGTAACACTTCTGGAACTCAATAGCCTCCAAACAACCAAATCAATATAATGCATCCGTTCATCAAAGTCTTCGACCCCGCCGGTACTAATTGCACATGTCTTTTGGATCCACCATGCTATGGACCTCTCGCATCCATGTACTCTACACTTGCTATCAACTCGATCCACGCTCCGAAATATCCCACATTGTCACTTTGATTTCTATCCTCAATACATCTAACCGTATCAATCCAACTGATCCCGCGACAAATGCTTCATGGGCTCGTAGCTGTGTTCAATTCATGAGATCCACACCATCTTAATGAATCCCAATCAGAAATTTCTTTCTGGGATTATTCATGCATGTCGCCCACCTCTCACTTGGTGATATAGCTGCATCACTCCTTCTACCCATCTAGCTCGAAATTTCTTTGCATGTGAGTGGTTTCTCCCACTCATGACCCTCATCTTGTGGCTAATCCAACATCCCGAGGTTCACTCTTACCTACATGAAAATCCATTCTCCTCTTCAAGGGTCAATTGCATGGCTTTCTAACACCTTCCCCAATGCAGGAAGTTCGTAGAAATCACATCTACATCAAATCTATAGAGATCCTTCGCATCTCCATTGTGGCTACTCCACAACCTTCTAATACCGTCGTAGGCCGCATGTTGAGAGGCCTTCTCAACTACCAAGTTATCAACCGCTTTTCTCCCCAAAGTTTTGCATGCATCTTGCACCTCAAATAGTATGTAGGTTCTTGGCTTAAGTAACACGGTAATTGTCCCGCCTTGCCGCAAAATTTTCTAAGAAAAAGAGATAATTTTAAATTAGTGATATCTCCCCTATAAGGAGATCCTTTGCTGACCAATTCAATTTGGGCATTTTTTCAAAAGAAGGAATAATAAATATGTTATTTTTTTCTCTCGAAAATTGTGCATCAAAAATATTCATATATCTTTCACAAACTCGCACACCCAAATAATCCCCCGCTATTATACTGTAGAAAATTTATAACACAACTCGATACCATGTAGAAATTATACAATACGATGTATATATTTGATTCAATTCGATCTAACAATATGCTACTATTAAATAATAAATCCTTCTACAAATATTTTCTCGAACTAAAAAAACAACAATTTCCAATCACATGAAACAAAGAAGAATAAATTAAAACCACAAATACCGTATATTCCTAGGGAAAAGCTTGAGGTCAAAACCCTCTTATCATATATTGTATATTCTACAAGGAATCATGAAACAATTACATATAAAACTCATCTCACAAGAGCTTCAAGATATCGCCTAATTGTATCGTATTGCCATACAAAAATCGGAAAATCCTTTAGCCAATTTACTATCTCCAGACAAAGAGCCTTGCTCAAGGGGCCCCCAATGAATGCAATCCTTAATCATAAAGAATTTTAGCATTCCTAAAATTGCACCGAGTATCATGGGCATCTTGCGGCAAGTTATAACTACACCTGCAGTCACAATATCACAATTGATAGTTACACTTCCTTTCACTCCAAGTCTCAACCAGGTATCCATTGATCCGATACATGCAATTAACAATAGTAAAAACATCGCCTGCATGTGATACCATTTATTTTGAATTAATTAATATTTAATTGACTGATCCTTGGCTACCAGTATCCGCAATCACAACTAGCACAACCGACTTTAACTCACTTAATTGATTTAAACTAATTTACAACTTGCACAACTCATGCAATCGCACTTCCAACTTTGTTACACCAGAATCACTATGTTACAACTAAACCCAACCGTATTTCCATCAACCAACCCTCTAACTCGAAATTCAATTAGCTAACTAATTTTACACTTCAAATAATCATTTCCAAGTCCACATTGAGAATAAACATGCTTATTGTCCAACCATATTATGACAATAGTCAACATGCGTTCATAAACAGACATGCAATCTATAAATATAACTTGCACACACATCTATATATAGAAATTCATATATGAATAGAAATTTTCATGCATCTATCAACAGAAATCCACCCAAAAATAGCCTGCAGGCCCCACCTAGTGTAGGTGCTTAATTTTCACTAGGATCAAGGATGTTGTTTGGATGCCACCTCACCATTTCTGTTTCAACCTTCAACAAGGACCTTACCTTCATGTTCAAAAGAAAAAGTATATTTTTAGTTTTCACCGACTATGTTACCAAGTGGGTGGAAGTTAAGGTTGTTAGTGCCTGCATTCCTCAGATTGGTAAACCAAATGTAAGGGTAACGTCATACCAATCTTTGGAGTCTCAGGACCCAGCCTTCCTAGACTTAGAAAGAGGGCTTTTCATTATGCGAGGTGATGGAACTTGTTCGGCGTTTGCATGTTTGATTTTAGGCCAGTTGTTTGAGCATATTTTGGTTTGTTTTATTTTTTTGAGGCAAAATCGATCAAGTAAGAAAAATGGAAAGAGATTTCACTCAAATCAACAGAAGTGGTAATAGATAGAGTCAAGGATATCTAAATTATGGACAAGGTGTACCGCAGTACGATTTTAGCAAGGTTAATGGATCCCTTGTGTGAGGTATGAGGTGAAATGAACATTAAGTTTGTGAAAAACGGAAGAAGTCTTTAAACATATAGAACAAATAAAATAATCATGAGGCAGGACAACCATTAATCTCTATGAACAATACTCAAACCGATAAACATGAAAGATAAACATTCAGGTGAAACAGAAGCATAAGAACTCCTAACTTTGGAAATTCACCTTCAGTTGTTGGGAAAACATATAAGATAAACAAATAACTTAATATATGAAGAGGAACTCCTAAACAACATATATCAAACTACCTGGAACTCGAAAAAAGTTGGTAAGCATGGACAAAGGGCAAGATTGAACCAGGACCTCTTTGACTTAACCTAAGCAATTAGTATTTCATAGAAAGGTTTTAGAAACAATAGTTTGAGAACATAAAAATAAGTTGCAGCATACCTTGAATTAGATTTGGATAGCCAACATACCGACCATTAATGAACAACAGTACCCTTTGTGACCCAAGGTGAAGTTGTTTTAAGAATTCTTTAATGACCAAGAAGAAAACATCAAAGTCAAAAGAATAAACAAAAGAGGTTTTGGTGCTTCCATGACCATATTCTAACCCATACTTTTTCTGATTCACAACATATAAGAAGCATGAAACATTCATGAACAAGAATACATAAACAAATTAGGGAAACATCACCATTCAATAAGCTATGGAATCTTGTACACAATGCTCCTCCACCATCAAGTCAAGTAAGATATTCATCCACTTCATAAAACCAATATTTTCTTGAAGCTCATAAAACTATGTATTTCTCTAAACATGTAAATTTCTCCTAGTTTTTCACAATGAATCCTCATGGTTTATATAATCAAAGAGAGAAAATCCCACCAGAGCATCTAAGGCCATTGGCCAAAGAAAAATATCCTAATTTGTCCTTAAGGCCTTACAAGGTCCAAGGCACAAAATATCTCGCAAAATATATTTTTCTTAACAAAACAGAAAAAAATATTGACTTTTGTGCTCTGAATACATGATAGAACTCTCCTAATGCACATTTTCTTTGTCGCCACACGTAAATGCAGAAACTCAGTGTAAAATTTCCAGCAGACCAAAAAGGCCTTTGAAGCAAGGTCTTGGAGGCCTTCCTAATGTAGAAAAAGGCCTTGATGGCTCGTTGAAAAGCTACGATACTTCTTCAAATATACTTGATTTTTCTCAATCTGATCCCTAGAAATTTCCAAAAAATTAGAAAAGGTGTAGGTTCCCAGGGCGCAACACCGCTTTAAAAGGTGCTTAAAGGTGAAAAAATGGTTGTTTTTGGACCTTTTATAGACCAAAACAACTCCAAATGAGATGTAAATTTCAGAGAATACTCCCCTAGTGCCAAGGAATCCAAAAAATGCAAACTTTTCTCAATGAATATGCTTCCGAGAAAAAGCGCAACGTCCAGTAAGTCGTGCTCTCAGGCTTAAAAATTTGCAAAAAACCAAACTTGTTCAATTTTTGCTCAAATTCTGGTGAGTGGGTCCCTCAAGGGTTCTGCAGGACTCGTAGAAAATAATCGCTGCAACACTATTGGGAAAAATACTCAGAGGGGGGTGAACCGCATTAGGTACACCAAAAACTTTTTACTTTTTCACTCCTTAAAACCCATACGCTACTTTGATGAAGACAACTAGCGTATACCCGTGGATATCCTTCATAAAACTTGCGTATACACAGAGATCTAATTATGCCATTAATTCTTCACTTATATCATTCCATCATTCATTCATTAGATGTTCAATAAACTAGAACATGTGCGTGAAGAAATCGTAATAAAACCATCACACATAAGCATCACAAATGAACACCAGGATTTTAGGTGGAAACCCAAGTCGGGAGAAAACCACCGCTGCAGCTGCTCAGCCTTCAATATTTTATTATAGAGAAAACATCTTACAACAAATGTGCTGGCACAGCCTCCTACCAGCATGCAGGCACCCACCTGCGCTCGTTTACTAGCCTCTCCTGGAAGGGAGCTACCACCCCTTGACTTAAGGCTACAACCCTCAGCACCTCTATGGACCACGTTTCATAAATTTTCACACTAGATCCAAAGCTTCCTTTAGAACACAACTTGTAGGCCACGTTTCATCATATTTTCAGACTGGACCCACTCCACACATTTAAGCTCAATCATACATGAAAATGATACTTATCAATTCAGACAACTCAGAACTGTAGATTATAGATAGCAGTAACACATCAGAACAGATCAGACATTTGATACTTTATACTTCAGCAAACCCTAATCTTCATACGCGCTTTCCTTTCACTGATCCTGCGAATATACGCGCCTTCGACCATACAAACCTGCGTATACTTCTGTACATATTACAGAGCTAATTTTACTGCCCATATGCGCTTTATCTTCAGCAAATCCGCGTATATACGCGCTTACTCTGCGGCGAACTAGCGTATAGTTCTTCAGAGATTTAGGTCATTGCAATTCTTCAGAATAGATACATCACTCAGATTTTACCCTTTACTTCAGACAAATGCTCGCCTCATCTCAGATCTAATCATTCCATAAACAGATCTAGAAAATACAAATACATTTCATATCTAGAGATCCCTCTTCATCATTTCTTCATAGGTGTATCATAGATTCAGATCTATCATCAAACAGTTACCCTTTCCATTCAGATATGCTTCAGAGAGAAGTATTCATTCAAGCTCAGACTTCTTTCTTACACATTGCATAATGATTTCCTTCTCCTTATATAGGTTTACCCTTTATCAATACCATGAGCCAAAACCACATTACTTTCCATGGTATTCCTGGACGGGGTCACATAGACGAATCATTACTCAATACAATGGGTCAAAACCATGGTGGTTACCCCTGGTTTTACATATTTCGAGTGCTTTTGCCAATACGCGACTTGGCACGTTATTTCCCGCGTGCATACGCTACTTTGTCTAGACAAATCCACGTATGCCTTGAGACACACACTTTTCATCAATGTTTTGGCACATACTGAAATTCCTTTCATCATAACCTTCTGTACTGATTGTAGATACATCAGATTTACATTATTTAGCAAGCTCATCAAGTCAAGAACAACTTCGTCAAGTAGGTTTCCATCATCGTCATCAAGTGGGTTGCCATCAAGGACAACACTCTGCAACATATTGCCAACAATCTCCCCCTTTGGACTTGATGGCAACCACGATGGTGTTTGATCACCACAACAGATAGATACATTAAGGGTACAATGACACCATGTCACTCTTGACACCATTCTTTCTCTTTATTCAAAGACCATGTCACTCTCCCCCTTTGACATCAAGGGCGAAGGGCGGACCAAAACCAACACAAGGTTTTTCTCCTCTTGTAGAAGGAAGCGCTCTGCAGATCTGATGTATACTGAAGTGACCATGCTCCCCCTGAGTTCATGCTGAATCTTCAAACATATTTTTCAATGAAGTACATGACTCTATGACCTTCCTATCACCAATGACTCATACTTAAATCAAAGATCCAACCAAGTGGATTTACATATGAGACTCAAATACCCAACCAAGTGGGTTTACATATTTTGACTCAGCTACCCAACCAAGTGGGTTTACAAATTTGACTCAACTACCCAACCAAGTGGGTTTTAAAAAAAATGAACAAGTCCTTACATGACTGAATATTACAATTTTACATCATGGGTCTCATCATGACCTTTTCATCAAATTACAAATATGATTTTTCATGACCAATACCAGAAAGACCTCAAAAGAGAGATCATATATCAGAACCATCATAATGCCAACAATGCATTATACTCAGCAAGGCTAGTGCTCCCCCTGAACATGTGCATCCAAACATCTTTTCATATGACCAAGGCTCCTCCTTATCTTGTGCAACCTGAACACTTTCAACAGCAAGTCATCAGCAACATTATCTGCATGATCTGTCCTTATCTCTGAATCATTAGACTTCCATCTCATCCAATAGATACTCTTCATCAAAAAAGCAATCTGGGCTCATTCATAAACTTCATCATAAGAAACCATGTATTATGTCATTATCATTTAGAACTGAGAAATAGACTGAAACAGTGCCAATAATACAATCATTAGTAGTCAGACAGATGCTCCCCCTGAACCTGTGCTTCTGTTCTTCAGCTGCCATACTAATTCTCTTATCATCAATGCATACGCGACTGTGTCTGCTGTAAATCGCGTGTATACGCGGCTTTATTTCATAGAACCCGCGTATGTAAAGTGAAATATAGAAAATTTCACATTCCTCCATCTCCCCCTGAATTTGTCCTTCCTGTACCTGTCTTCTTTACATCAAATGCTCTATTAGAGATAAACATAACCAGAATAACCAAATCAACCATGAGAATCATCATACATCTCTCCCCTTGTGACGATACATTACAAATCCCTATAATGTATCTCACATTACTCCTGCAGTCATTAAGAGAAGTAAGCATAAGGATCATAATATGTTTCTCTGTTCTTCCTTCTATTGCAATCAACTGCTTTATGACCATACTTGTTGCATGAAAAACAATATCCCTTGAAGAAACCAGAGTACCTTTCTGAATAGAATCTCTTTGATTGTGACTGAAATGATCTGCTTCTGCAATTTTCTGCAACATGCCCATAATTATGACATTTAAAGAATTCAATATTATTGATACTTCTATAGTTAGGAGCGAAATATTTCCTTTGAGAATTCATAATTGTTGGTTGCCCTTTTGTCTCTTTCACTACTTCAGGTTTTGCTTTGACATCCTTTGAATCTTTAGCACTTCCTTGTGAACTAGATTCTCCTTTAACCGTTTCATGAAAACCCAGACCAAGTTTGATAGAAGGAGACCTTTGACTACTAAGAATATTATCCATAATCTTAGTACTATCTTGAAACCTCAAAAGTTTATCCTTTTCTTCTAATTTACCTTTGAGAATGTTTACCTTAACTTCCAATCTTTGGCATTGCTTCTTCATACTTTCGTCGACCCTTTTTCCTTCTTCTACTTGATCATTCAGATTTAGAATATCTTCTTTCAACCCATTTTCTTGATCTTCAAAAGTTTGTAAGAGTTCTTCCTTCTTCTTATTCGAAGATTCGAGATTTGCTTTTAGAGAGATGATTTTTGCTTCAAGTTTTTCCGGATCTTCTTTGAGAGAAATGATTTCAGCTTCAAGTCTTGCATTCTTCTTGTTTGATTTTTCGAGATCTGCATTTAGATCGTTGATTTCTGCTTCTAGTCTTTTAATTCGATTGGATGCATAAGTATGAAACCTTTGATGCTTGTCTACCTGTTCATTTAGCATTTCTATTTTTTCTTTCATTCGAGAGATCATCTCTTTGTAGATAGATTCTTGCTTATTAGATGATCTTTGTAGTTCTTCAAATTTAATCTTGAGAGCTTCTTCTGGATCCATTATATTCCTTTCACTATCTTCATCATTGCATGCACAAGAAAGTGAATCACAAGAACAATTATCAATACCTGTTTTATCTTCTTCATTTTCTGCTGCACATGTTTTCTGAGATGTCTCCTTTTCAGTGGCCTTCTTCTTTTGCTTCTTTGCCATAAGCACTTGTAGTTCTTGGTCAGAATCTTCTTCATCTTCACTTGACACTTCATTTGCATAATAAATTTTTCTCTTTTCAAATTTTTTCCCTTTACCATGATTATCTTCATAAGGACATTTAGCAGCATAATGACCAACTTTTCCACAAGCAAAACACTTGAAGGGAAGCTTACCTTTGAATCTTCCAGTTCCTAGTTGGAGTTTTCTCACAAAATTTGCTTCTTCTTCTTCTGATATATAATTTGATTCCTTGACATCTGCCTTTTCTTTTCCATTTGCACACACCTTAAAAACAACTTCTTTAATTTGAGAGGGACCTCCTTGTCTCATTTCATAAGCAGTCAGAATACCATGTAGTTGAACAATAGTAAGAGTTTGCAGATCTTGCCTTTCTTCAATAGCTGAAACTTTTGCCTCAAATTTTGAAGTCAGAGATCTTAAGACTTTTTCCACCAGAGTAGTATCAGTTATGGTTTAACCCAAACTTCTCATACGATTTACAATATCATCTAGACGTAAAAAGAAACTGGCAATACTCTCATCACTATGCATCCTTAAATTTTCATATTCAATTCCGAGAGTTTGGAGTTTTGCACTTTTTACCTTTGTATCTCCTTCATAGCTCAGAATGATTTTGTCCCATATTTCTTTTGCTGAATTTAGCTGCATCACTTTAGCAAATTCTGGTTCAGACATGCTTCCTAGCAAAACATTGACTGCTTTGGCATTGACTTCATATTTCTTCCTTTCTGCTGCATCAGTAGGAATACTTGCCGGATACTGATAACCTTCTTCCACGATTGCCCATACTTCTGCACCAAGACTTTGCAGATATGCTTTTGTTCATATCTTCCAGAATAACAGATTACTTCCATTGAATAGAGGTGGCTTTAGAGACAATACTCCTTCATGACTTCCCATTGCGACGGATCTCCTTCAAGCGATCAAGCTTCTGCAGAAGAACCTGCTCTGATACCAATTGTTGGGAAAAATACTGAGAGGGGGGGTGAATCAGTATTTAGGACTTTATCAAAACTTTTTACTTTTTCACTCTCTAAAACCCATACGCTACTTTGCTGAACCAAACTAGCGTATACACGTGGATATCCTTCATAAAACTCGCGTATACACAGAGATCTAATTATGCCATTAATTCTTCACTTATATCATCCCATCATTCATTCATTAGATGTTCAATAAACATTAAACATGTGCAGTAAGAACAGAATAAACCATCACACATAAGCATCACACATGAACACCAGGATTTTAGGTGGAAACCCAAGTCGGGAGAAAACCATCGCTGCAGTTGCTCAGCCTTCAATATTTTATTATAGAGAAAACATCTTACAACAAATGTGCTGGCGCAGCCTCCTACCAGCATGCAGGCACCCACCTGCGCTCGTTTACCAGCCTCTCCTGGAAGGGAGCTACCACACCCTGACTTGTTTACCAGCCTCTCCTGGAAGGGAGCTCGGACCCCCTAATCTCGTTCACCAGCCTCACCTGGAAGGGAGCTACAACCCCCTGACTGAATGCTACAACCCTCAGCACCTCTATGGACCACGTTTCATCAATTTTCACATTGGATCCAAAGATTCCTTTAGAACACAACTTGTAGGCCACGTTTAATCATATTTTCAGACTGGACCCACTCCACACATTTAAGCTCAATAATACATCAAACTGATAATTATCAATTCAGACAACTCAGAACTGTAGAATACAGATAGCAGTAACACAGCAGAACAGATCAGACATTTTATACTTCATACTTCAGCAAACCCTAATCTTCATACGCTCCTTCTCCTTGCACAATGATTTCCTTCTCCTTATATAGGTTTACCCTTTATCAATACCATGAGCCAAAACCACATTACTTTCGATGGTATTCCTGGACGGGGTCACATAGATGAATCATTACTGAATACAATGGGTCAAAACCATGGTGCTTACCCCTGGTTTTACATATTTAGAGCGCTTTTGCCCAAACGCGACTTGGCACGTTATTTCCCGCGTGCATACGCTACTTTGTCTAGACAAATCTGCGTATGCCTTGAGACACACACTTTTCATCAATGTTTTGGCACATACTGAAATTCCTTTCATCATAACCTTCGATACTGATTGTAGATACATCAGATTTACATTATTTAGCAAGCTCATCAAGTCAAGAACAAACTTCGTCAAGTAGGTTGCCATCATCTTCATCGTTGGTTGCCATCAAGGACAACACCGCAACATATTGCCAACAAATACTAAGCCTAGCTTGGTATTTTTTTCATCTTTGGGGCTCTTATCTTCATTTTGGCAGCTTTGAGCTTTTTCCTAGCAAACTGATTTCTCTTTTTATAATGCTCGCCCATCTTTCCGTAAGCCCGTATCCTTGTTTTCTCCTTTTCTCTCCAACTTAGCCTCCAAATGCAAGTTTTCCCTTTCTGCCATGCTTCTTTTTCATGCTCACTTAAGGCGAGTAGCTCAGTTGAGAGGTTATTTCCCTATGCTTTCTGCTGATTCTTCCTCTCTCATTTCTTTTCTAATGCTTCCTAAGACCCATAGTCTTAGGCCTCTTCCTAGCTCTTACCCTTCTCCTTCTTCATTATCTTCTTCATAGTCACCCATGTATTCCTCTAGTTTTACTTGTTATTTCGAGCCTCTCTCTTTGTACTTGAGCACCCGAGCTTCGTAAATGCATACCGCCACTCATTTTCTTGTTTTGGTATCCGTAGGAAATGAATAAGATATTTTGATATTTCCACTTAGCCACCAAATCTCTAACTCTGGCACTGCTCCTAGAAGGAGGGAATTAAGAATCCTTTGTTTCATTTTCTTCATCATTGTCCAAGTGAATGAGTTCAAACTCCCTCTCTTCTTCATGACTACTTTCCGTCCTTCAATTGTCTTCGCCTTTGTCTTTCATGGCTTCTTCTCCTCGTCTTTCTTTGCGCTTTACCCCTGCTCCTCAATGCTCCGGGTGACATTGCTTTGCATTGTTTCCGAGTGACTTTGCCTTTCACTGCTGCAGTGATTTTACTCATCGTTTTGGAGAGGGGGAGGCATGTCCCTCACTTTGGGAGGTGAAACACATGCTTCCCAATCCTTTATGATGAGAGGGATGATGAGAGGTGTCACAAACTCGGGCTTGCTCCACTTAGTCACTTATAGCCCTCAGATCGTATTTTCTTTCAAGAATGCTTCTTTCGTGGGCATCTCCTTGGTTACCTTTGTCGTGGTAGTCCCCATAATTATCAATTTCCAACATCATATTCTCTTTTATCACTGTGAGGACTTTTCACCAAGGTCATACCGTTTCTGCATGGTGGAGTGTGCTCAGGTCCCATACATTTTCATCTTCGTAAATCGTCCATATCTTTACTCCTTTTATCGTTGTTTTGAATGTCATGATCAATAGGATCCTTGCCATCACTTCCTTGTTTGTTTAAAACCACTTTGGAAAACTATATCCGCTATCTTCATTAACTGTCACTTATGACTATTTTCCTCTGCCGGGCACTCGTCTGCTATGAGGTCATAAAGGTATTTTCACTACAGAGTCTCAAAATCATTCTCCTTTCTCACCATGGGAATCACCGTTAAAATGTCTCCGTTTTCTTCTTGGCTCTTATCCTTCTCTTTGCTATTTTCCTTCTCCATTTCCTCTTTCTTCTTTAATTTTTTCCTTATCCTCATCATGCCTCCCCATCGCCTTCCAGATAAATACTGCTTTCTTCTATGATAAATTTTTCTAGGGGGAAGGTGTTTGAAGAAGGTTTTTTGGGAGAGTGATTCATGTGAGGAAGGTTAATCATGGTCGCGGAGGGCGAAGGGAGGGAGTATGAAGACTAATTGGCGCTTTTATGACCTCTAAGAAAAGATGAGGAGATGTCAATTGATGAAGAATACCTCTTGAAACTGATTCTCATAGAAAAATTCAACTTATGGGAAAAATTTGGCAAACTCGAGAACTTTCTGCAACTTTCTGGGTGGTGCTGCATTGATCCTCCAGGCGCACAACGTCCATCTACAGGCACACAATGCAGAAATAGGCCTCTTTGCAGCAATGTTTTGGAGGCCTTCCCGATGTTGGAATTGGGCCCGAGATGGTTTGTTGGAAATATGGTTGAGTCTAATTTCCAGCACTCTTTTCTTTTTTCCATTTGCTTTCCATTTGGCTGTCCAAAAAATGATTCTCCCAACACTGGTCAAAAGTGGTGAATGTTGGTGCAGAAATGTAGAGTGTTGGTGCAGGCCACTTTTGGATGCCTTCCTCAATTCAAAATTGAGCTCATAATAGCTCATTATAAATATCTTCAAGTCTAGTTGTCACTCGATCTTATTAAGAAAGTCATTTTGATACCTCCATCCTGTGGTGAAATTGTATTTTTCCTGTCATCTAAATAGTTAGCGTAAATTCTCCCATGACACCGTATTTTTTTTGCATTTCTCCCAAACCATGATACTCATAGAAAACCCGAAAGAGGCTTTTTTTCTTGGCCCTGCATGGACAAAAAACTCTCTCACTTTGTCAATTTCCATTCTGTTAGAAACATGGGCATTGAAGCAAAACTGCCCGACATGACACATGGCTTGTCTCTTGAATGAATTTCATAAAATGATGGAGGCATGATGTTTATGAGCTGGTATGGCTTCATGATTGCTGATATGACCTAACATATGGATCTTTCTTCTTATGCCACTTTTCCATATAAAATCCTAGCTAGTTGGAAGAGGAAAATAAGGTCGGTGTATGGGATTTATAACTTTCCTGTAGAGGGAATGGAATGAAGGGGTTCAGGGTTGTCTAAATTTTTGGGGAAATTTAGGGGGATAGGGACAGATGTTAGGGAGTAGGGGAAAGTGTAATTTCAAGTATTGAGTGAGGAGAAGGGGTACAAAAGGGAAAAACACAGTCCTAGTCTTAAAAAGTATCAAATTGTGGCCATAGAATAAGTTTTGGTAGGAAAATGACAAATTTGAGGGATAGAGTGTCAGAAATGTTTGCAGTGGCTGTATATTAAGGATAGGAGGAGGTAAGAATAGCGTGATATGAGCTTTTGTTGATTTTTAATCATGGAGGTCATGAAACCACAGAAATTTCTTTAAAACCCCCAACTTTTGAAAATAGGCATGTTGCCTTTCCTTTGCTGCGGATGTCTTTAGTGACACATGAGTTGGCTCTACCCGATGGGTGCATCCGATGTTTTTTGTCTTGTTTGTAGGGGTGTGGCAAAGGTAGCCGTCTTCCCCATTTAAGCTTTGAGGCCCAAAAAATGTCCCGATGATACTGCTAAAAATGCACCATGTTTTTTCATATATTATCGAATTTTCCGAGATTTGCAAAGAGGTTTGTATGAGAAGAAATTTACCTCTTATAATTACATCAAGACCTTAGAAGACCATAATTTTGTGCCTTTCTAACCATAGTTGATGACCTATTGAAACCCTTTAGGTATCCCCGATTTACAAGAGAAGGTCTTGATTTTCCCTGTGACCTCCAGCTCACTGTACCTTTTATTCAAAATGCCAACTGACTTGACTGAAACTTATCTTTGGTGCCTCTCCTTGGCTCTATTTTTTTTTAGACTATACATCGAGATATCCCTGCAGAGATGCACTTGATGTGATGGTTTATTCTTGGAATATTTCACTGTTGGACGAGGAAGGCCACCTTGGAGATTGTTTGAGTGATTTTTAGATATATGAAAACCTCAGCTCTGCTTCTCTTGGTTTTACCTTTGATTTTCTGTGAAACAAAGGTGCATGAAAAATGATGGTGCATGACTTAGGGAAACCTAATTGATTTGTTTGCAAGGTTTTTAGGAAAGGGATTTTACTGATGGTTAAAAAACTGAGTTTTTGAATAAGAAACATGGTTTTTAGATATTCTAATTATCACCTATAAACCTAGACACCTTTACATTACTTTGAAGGGTTTTCTAGACAAGAATTTTTGATATCAACAAAGTGACTTGGGCATTGGAGAGTAAGAGGGAAAACTTGGCTTAACTTACGTAAATTTTGTAAACAGAGGCTTAGTCATTTTGAGTGCAAAATGCTATAGAAAAAGGTAACCATCATGGTGGATAGAGTAAGGCTTACTAGTCCGGTGGATGGTAACTTGACAGATGACCAATCTAATCATAGCATAAGAGAGAGGGAGAGAAAAAAATTTTTTGAGGGGATTTCTAGAAGGAAAAATGATTGTTTGAATTTGGTCAGAAAACCCGGACAAAGTATAGTCATCTAAACAAGTGAAAATTATTGATGATCATCAAAGTTTCTTTGTACGTTGTAATCAAAAAGAGGTGAATCATTTTTTGAATACATTTTCACTAGATTTGGAGTACCCCCGCATTGTCGCGCATCAAGGCATCCAATTCAAGTCTAAATTAGTCAAGGTTATCATCGAACAATATTGAATCAAACACTCAAAAGTATACTCCTTACCACCCTAAGCCAATGGGCAAGTCAAATCCACAAATAAAGTATTAGAATCCATCCTACAAAGACCATTCAGCTTACATCATAAGGATTGCGTACAAGTTGCGCGTAGTCATTATGGGCTTACCGCATAACTCTGGAGGAACGTGATAGGACATACCTCATATGAGCTATTTTTATGGGAATAAAGTGCTAACGTCTACTGAATTTAAATGAAGACATTTGCATCGCCACTCAACTTGGAATGAATCTCAATGAAGCCTCAAGAGCAAAGACTCGATGAAGTTGAATGAGTCGATGAGATTAGAAAAGATGCATACCATAAAAAATGTATTGGTACAAGATCAACAGAAATTATTGAATGATAATGCTATTAAGAAGAAGGTCTTCTAACTAGATATTGGGCCTTGCTTTACTAACGTAAGTTAAAAAACTTCAAACGTAAATTCTCAACTAGATAGTTAGGACCTTATGAAGTAGCTGAAGTATTTGATAATGGCTCAGACTGTATTAAGACTATTGATGACAGTAAGACTTATTTTTTATTAAATGGTAACCCACACTATATTTATCATCAGCTGCTCTCTCGACAACAATTTTTATAGGAAGTACAAAGAGATCCAGGAATGGAGCTGGTTCATGAAAAGGACCAACCTCTTGCTGGTTCCTCTAGTTGATTCTTTTTATCCTACTTATATATATATATATATATATATATATATATATATATATATATATATATATGATAACCAGTGGGTTGTCATTATTTCACAATTTTAGGTGGTTCTCCCACAACTCATGTAGAATAAAGGATAAATCGCCTTGAGTAGGCGCTTATTCCTTAACCGTACTTAAGCAGATTATCTATGGAAAAGGAGCCCCCCGAAGTCTTTTGGATGATTTAGACTCTCAAAAATTGAAAACTCTCGAGCGTTGACGACTGGCGTCTCATAAAAATTTCATGAATCCTCATGGTAGTCTAGAGATTCCTTGAGACAGATTTGTTCTTTCCGGGCTCAAGGAAATACATATGGAAAGGAAGCCCCTTGGAGTCCTCTTTAGGTGATTCAGACTCCCTAAATATGAATACCCTCGAGAAATGGCTATAATTTAGGCTCATTAAAATAATAAAGTAGTAGTAGTTAGGGATCTATTGAGTATAGAGTTATTCTTTCCGAACAATAGAATAATTACGGAAAGAAACCTCCACAGAGCTTTATTTTCGCCACTTCAAGTCGTCTAAATAAGAAATGCCTAGGGAAATTTTCATCCTGTGCCTAGTAAGAATCCATGTGATGATAAACAAGTTCTATTATGAAGCAACAATCAACACAAGACATGGTACAAAAACAAAGGAATTTTCATACCGTGTTTTACATTTTGTACTTAGTAGCTTTCGTACTCTATTGTATAAAATTTTTACAAACAAGTTATATACTCTGAGAGAATAATTCTTGTTACATATAGCATGCTTGGCGCCTATGTCATTCTCCCCACATATCATTTTACAATGAATGCTCATCCATAAAATATTAGTCTCTATTACTCAACAGTCTACATGACCCTATGTGAAAAGAGGAAGTTTTACAACATCATATTTTGTTCAAAGTGCCTTGTTGTTGAATTATCTTCACAAGATCATCACCCTATATCATCAGAAGTGGCCCAAGTATGTGCTTAGTAGTTCTTGAATTATTCATAAGTCCATGGCTCAACCCTATCATGGCTCAACCCTATCATGAGTCCACACACTTCCTCAGCCTCTCCCATTACCACTTGTCATATCTTTGATCGATTATGACTGATCGTACCAACTGTCCCTTGATTCAACATCATCACTCTAAATTGGTGGCACACGAGCCTGCGTCATAATTATATCCCAAACTCCTGATTTTACTTCATTTGAAATGATCAACCCCATGATGCATTTCCCTTCACCTGCAATGATCGATCCATGATGTAATTCTGGTGTGCAACATGCTTTGGGAAGCAATCAAGCAACCTTCATAATCAGATTGCACCATTAAATTTTTGAGGCACGAACTTGGTCACATTGCAAAGATCATTGGGATTTTTTGAAATAAGGGCCGAGTAGTAAGACGAGGGAAGTGCATTTTCAAAAACACAGAGCTAGACAACATGGGAGCCAACCACCATGAGCTCACTTTTTTGGGAAATTCTAGCAGCCACCGTGTACCACCATATCAAAATCATGGTGGAAGAACGAGGTTACCACCTTCTATAGAAATTCCAAGGCTAAAATGATAAATTTTCTTTGAATTCTCCCAAAATTTTGATGGGAGCCATTTTTCAAATTGGGAATCGAGTTTTAAATTTACAAAGGAATCATTAAGCAGGGCGATAGAATTTCCTGTAGAAGGTGAACCATTTTTCAAAGGTGGGCAACTCAATATCCCGAATTTTGCCATGTTTTTAAAGCCATCATATCAATCGATTAGTTGGGCGAAGGGATATTGCACAACTATGTGGAAGACCATGGAACTCTCATGATTACATTTTTGCAATATTCTCACCTATGAGGGAAGGTGTGCGGTCCTCTTTTTATATCATATTCGGTTATTAAAAAATTTCACTAAGAATAACCGAATAAAAATCCCGCATTTGTTCAATTCAAGCCTACATAAGATGACCATGGGTGTGCAATTTCAAAGTTGAAGGCCTGAGATGAATTTGTATCACCATAGCCTTCTTAAGATTATTGTCATTGTTGAACTATAGAGGAGAAATAAATCGTGGGAGCATTTCTTGGTGGAAAAATTTCCAGTGGAGAAACCTAAATCAAGGGTCGACAACGTTTCGCAAGCCGATCCCTCAATCTGAAAAATCAAGTCCCCGTGCTCTGCTCTCAAGAAATCCATTTTCCTCCCTATTGACTCTATAGTCCCTATTCCTCATTGCCCCCGACCAATAAGACCCCTTAGGACACCGACCATTCTTGAACTCGTAAAAGGTTGTGGTAATACACTCGTTGAATAGGAAGCAAAGAGGAAAAAGGCATAGGGTCGAGGGAAACCAACCCGAGTTAAACCCCCGATAGAAGGAAAAAGGTGAGGAGCTCAATAGAAGACCCCAAGGTTAGTGATGATGATGAGCCAAGAAAAAAATGCAAGAAGGCCCTTATCACCCATAAACCTTTTATCCTCACAACCGAGACCTCCCGCCCAAGGTCTTCATCGAACCAGTAGCATGGCCAAAGCTCGAATCCCTATGTCCCCAGCTGTAAATTTTGAACATATGATTGTTTCATCATCTTCCGATGTTGATTTTCTCTAGGAAATGCCCATTCCTACATTCCATAAAGAAATATTCGATGGATATTTCTAATGACTTGTAGGTATTATCCCCTATCCAACCTTCATCAATAGAAGTGCTACCAAGTCTCATCGCTAGGTTCTTCACCGTATAGAAGCATTAGTAAGTAATTTATAGTGTATCCCAACAACTGTGCAGCACTTGCAAATATTCCAATTCATGATGAAGATGATAAGCTCTCAAGATCTAACTCGGTTAAGTTACAAAAACAATTGCAGCGAGGGAAACAGACCAAAAAATATAATTTTTTTCCGATTATGTCAACAAAGTCAATAATCAACTTGGAGACACAAATATTCGACTATTTACCCATATTGATGAGCTGGAAAAATAAGAACCAACAATTAATGAGTTGGGAAGGCTTCCAGTTCTGTGCCCACCAAGAAGATATGCAAGGACTAGCTTTGCAATTCAGAAATGTTCTACTCGTAATCATGGAATAGAAGTCCTCTCGATCAAGACTGCTTAGTCTCTCGATCGTGACTTTGATTTTTGCACTCTTTTTATGAACTATAGTAATATGCATGAGGACACAAGACTAAATTGGCATGGGGATGTTGGTGCTTCGTTTTTTACCCAATTCCAATCTCTCACCACTCCCATTTTTCCTTGCTTTGTTTCAAAAGTACTCTTTACCTTACCCATTCATCACTATCATTGTCCCGAACATCATTAAAGCTTGACCCAAGGTAAACTCATATTACATTACTATCTTTTTAATATTTTGTGATTAAAATTTAGTATTTAAGTTCAATACCTAATGTAATAACTAACTATTATAGACTATATGTGAATGATACAACAACATGATCAGAATGGAAGCAACACTTCTCAACGAGCTCTCTCCAGTATCAACTGGCTACGGAGACATGGTTGAGTTCCTCTAAGGATTCAATCGCTTCTGTTGGCCTGGACTTAACAATGAGGATCTTGACTATGCCACGCTAGGGAGGATGGATATGCTCATATCATTGCAATGGGACTACAAGGATGGTATTCATTGAAACTATTATGTCAAAGTTGAATTAATATTTCATATCGTTATGATATTTCCAATCGTTATGTATTGATTATGGTTATTTTGTGATTTCCTCTTTATGCTCATAGTAGGCTCCAAAGATTTAATAAAATAGTCGAAGAGTTGTGAATTATGTATGGAATACATTGAATTACCCAAAATATTGTTCACACTTTTTATAATTGGAAGATTGAGTTTCAATCAAGCATGGCTATGGTTTGATCCATTCATTTCGAGTTTCTTAGATTAATTGGGAGCTTCTAATCCGAATGTGTTAGAATACTTTTCTTCGTAAATTTGTTTAGGCTACCCAGGTCCGACAGGTCCACCATCATCCGGGAAAATCTCTTCGTCAAACTCTAGGTTATTTAAATTGTCTCAATTTGTTATGTGATTTTTTTCCATCATTTTTCAAGTTAGATTTATTTTCCTTCAAGATCTATGTGTTACATGTTATCTAGATTTATGTAGTGATTTTAATCATTCTTAGTTTCATATCCAACAACCTAGAAAAAAGGCAAAGAAGTGAGGAATGGGCGTAGATGAATTGTTTAATCTCATATGATTGTGTGTGAACCCTCTACGCGGCTGAGCTATCCTCTGCCCCTTTGGAGGAAACAATGTTTGTTTGATTTCTAAGTTTGAAACAATCACATACATGTTAACTTATTATGGAAATAAAAGATTCATTGGTTAGATTGCATCGTAATTCAATTTGGCATATCACTAGACTATATGATAGTTTGCAAGTTTTGAATGCTTGTAGAATCTCAAATTCATACATACAATTAGATTAGGAATGGTTTCTGTGTGATCACATTCTCTTATGGTGTGCACAAGTGAATTAATGCAAAATAATTAGAGATTGGTAAATGTGCTTTTATCGTTTTTTAGTTAGAGATCTTATGGTTGTTTCTGCTACTGTTAGTCAAGTTTCTGACTCAGATTCTAATTCCTTCCGTAGTAGTTGAGTTATTCAAAAGTTGGTTTCATTAAGTAGAAGTAGTTTAATTGGAAAAAAATGTGATTAGCTCGTTCTCATGAATTGTTTTAGAATAGAATTGCGGGTTAGATCCTTTTTATCATTGTTTAAGATATAATTTAAATTCAAAGTATTTTGCAATTTCAGTTTGAAGATTGAAGTGTGTTATTTGTTCTAGGTGAAATATATCAAGTCAAATTCTAAGAATAATTTGATTTCTTTAGAATAGGATTAAAAAATAATTAAATAGCAGATGGTAATTAGAATCGCGTAACAAGTATAGATTTGATTTAATTATAGTTATTTCGACTTACAAAAGCATTTTCTCTTTTCCTTTTCTAGTGCAGAAGCTTGAGATTGATACTTAGCAACATGTGTGTGAACAATTAGGCCTGCTCACTCGTAATTATTTCGTCATTTCTTAAAGTGGAGTTATTCTTAATTTGAATGAAAACTTAAGTAGACAATTGTTTCCAAATGATAGCCGATAAGCAGAAGTTTATAATTTATTATTGATTTTTCCTTAGAAAGATTGTCCTACGATTTAAAATAGGAAGATTAGGATTGCATGAACGTTAGGAAGCAGTAACATTGTGGCTTCATTAATAAATTTTAATATTATTTTGTTTATAACTTAAATATGCCTTAGATAAAATAAATTGTTCATCATTTCATATTAAGCAATCATTATTGAGGAAACTTATACAATCTGACACAAGCTGAATCAAAAGTACAACTCGTGTTTACGAGCCCTGATTGAAAATTAATATTAGGAGCTTTAATTCATCTATTAAAACTCTCAACACTATGTGCATGTTGGATATGCAGTGTTGTGTACATATCATACCGTGCACATGTTGGATATGTGGTGTTGTGTGCATATCGTGATATGTGCATTTTGGATATGTGGTGTTGTGTATATATGCTGCTATGTAAAGGTTGTATATGCAGTGATATGTACATATGGTGTTGTGTGCAAGTTGTACATGTGGACGTGCACATGTTGTGTTGTGCATGATTGTACGTGTGGTGTCAGTATGTTGTGCACATGTGGTGTTGTGTGCAAGTGTGTTGTGTACATGTAGTGCATGGCGTTGTGTACATGGTGTCGTGTATACAATGTGTATGTGTATTGTGTACATGTGGTATTGTGGCATTATATAGGTGGTGTAAAAGGTATACTTGGTGTTGTGTACATGTTGTTTAGGTGGTGCCATGTACATGTGATGTTGTGCACACATTAGCAGTATGTTGGTGTATGAAGTGTGGTACTATGTACATGTTGTGCATATGGTATTGGAATACATGGATATTGTGTGAATGTCATAGATGTTAACAAAGCATGTGGTACTATGTATGTGCATTGTGTATTCTTGGTTTTGTGAAATGTGCAGTCATTGTGTTATCCTTTGTTGAAGTATATGTATGGTATTGTATACCGAGTGAAAGTGTATGTATTGTGTTGTTTTGTAGACCATATGTAGGTGTATGTGTTGTATTGTATGTGTGGTGTAGGTGTATTTGTGGTATGTCAGGTATATATGCATGTATTGTATAGCTTTATATCACGTATGTGGTCAAATGTGTGTGATGGATCCAATGCATTTACATGGTTGAAGAGAAGAACTGGGTGGCTTAAGCAGTGAAACCGATCTAGTGTACATATGAAAAGGACAAAGTATAATGGTATGAGGTAAGGGTCGACTAAAGGATATGTATCAAAATATTTTATTTCAATTTTTATTACGATATGATCTATGATTCTAACTTATGATGGTTATATGTGATGCATAGATTTGGATTGGGTATGATGGTTGTGTTTTGATCTAACCATAAGTGATATGTTTATACGATGATTCGATCAAACAACTAGTTTTTACTTGTTGTATCGTGAAGTGAATAGGATTACAAGTGTACCTTATTAACAAACTACTAATGTGGTATGGATTTGAATTTATTTCAATTTATTTAATATAATGGTATTTATGTGCTTAGTACAAGAAGTACTGGTTTTCACCCTATTTGGGATGGTTGAAACCGAATGCAAGAATTAGCAAGAACAGAAAAAGGAATTGGAACATGCAATGTGATGGTCGTGTAAAGCACCTCTGTGAGAAGAGCTATTATGGGATCGGCACTCAATAGTGCCCATTTATTTCCATGAGAATATTATGACCGATGTGATGCTTTTAAGGTGGATATGCTCGGATTTTCTATATTTCAATGCGAGGCCGTCGTCGGCGATGGAATGCCTCGTATGGGGGTGCTAACAGAACTTGGGAGGTGGACTACACACTAAGGATTACTAGATTTCCCGAAGGACCGTGTAATAGATAAGGGGAAGGTCGAAGATGGATTTGTTTGGTCAGCTGAAATTTCTAGATGGAATCGTATACATTGGGAGTAAGTTCTCAGAACAATGAGTCGGTAACTATTCACTTCCGTAGGCCTAATGGTGCAGATTGTAGCTACCGGGACGTGGGATGCAACTTTGACTCTGAAATGGATTTTGGACTTACTTGGAAGGAGGTGAATCCCTGCATTAGTTTGATGGGGTGGATATTCAACCTATTGATTCTCGTTATTTATAATAGCATCATATCCTTTTAATTGTATATGCGTATATTATTGTAAATACTATATTTATTGTATTTATAAAGCTCCATAGACATTATGGTTGTATAAGGTTGTTATTTTAACACCGTAATGAGCTATGTGTTATAAAGCTCTAGTAAATGGTATTTTTGTCATGTTACAGCAGCGGTCACTATGTAAATACCGCAATGATATATGTTATAACCTATTAGTATGTTTTTCATTTTTCTAGTTTGTATAAAGGCTGAATGAGATGGTGTTCTCTCAAGGGGGAGGGTTCTCAGAATAATCCTATTTTAAAATCCATATAAAAATATAAGACTACGCTGATGGAACACTTATTCAAAGCTAAAATTTGGGAAAAAAATCCCTAGTGAGTGTTCATTTGGTTATTATGGCTAAAGGAAATTGGCAAAGGAAATGACTAAAGGTTTGGAAAGATAAGATTCATTAATTGGAACAATTATCAATGAAAATAATGGAAATTAGGAGAAAAGGGAGATGAAATGTCACAAGTTTCATGTGAGGAGGAAATTGAATGAAAATAATGGAAAATGAAGAAAATAGAGGCCTTATTAATAAAAAGGCTTCTAAGGGTCAGTTGGCAAGCTTTTGTTGGTTAATATTTTTGGCTCAAAATCTTTTGTCAGTTCTATTTTGGAGCTATCTCATTATTCTCTCTCTCTCTCTCTCTCTCTCTCTCTCACTCTTGGACACTAAGAGTTTGTTGGAGCATTTTGGCATTGGAATAGGAAAGATAAGAAAGCAAGAAGGAGGAGGAAGCAAGCAAGGATGAGCAAGAATCAAGAAGCTACAACAATATTCTTCTTCGTAGGTATTGATTTGCATGTGATTTCCTTGCTTGATTCTACACACATGGTATTGTATGTGTTTATTTTTCTAGGATGGCATGGTTTTTCCATGCGTGATAGTGTTTTCATCACCTTGCCATTTTCGAATAGCCTTGTTGAGATGGGTTTTCATACTTACTTGATGGGAATTCTCCGGATGGATTCAAAGCCGAGGAGGATTCATGAAATGAAAAAAACACATGGCCTAGTAATCCTCGAATCGTAATGTGGATCACGCGTAAAGCCACTAGATACTAACCTTGGAACCGTAATGTACAGGGAAAAGCAGATTGTATGCTCTCAGGCCTAGAATCCTTATCGCAATGGCACGATATACGATAAATCCATGAGTTGATTGATCTCCGTTGGCCGGTAGTTCCGAGATGGGATGTATGTTGAAGCCTATAGAGTGGGTCTGGCGTAGCCTAGTGATCCCCGGATGGACCGCAAATTACCGTAAAGTCTAAGAGACTAGGAGGCACTAAAATTTCGCCGTGTAGGTGGAGAAACTTCAAACATTTATGCTCGTTTTTTTTCTTTTTTGTTCATTAAGATTCCTACATTCATTTTTGGAATATGCAACTAGGTGATTGCTTCTCGAAGAGAGATTTGTTCAACCAATCTATGGTTAGGTGGAACGTGGAAGTCCCATCTTCGGTTGGTTTTTACATTCAATAATGAAGAGCTCATTCCATTGGTATTTGATAAAAAAAATTAATGGTTTTTATGTGGATTTAATTTTTGTTGTATACATGATATTTTTGTTGTTATTATGTTGGTTATGAGCATGTATTTTTAAAGTAGTGATTTATGGCTCTATCGATTTTTTTACTTGTAAATGAATGCACAATGTGTCTATGGTCAACAGATTTATTCACTAATGATGTAAGGGAGAAATTATTCTTAGAAATTGTCGTATAAGTATGAGACCCATATGCTCGTACTCGTGTAAAAAGGAGGGGTCAAGATGAGTTCTTATTGATGTGATTGATTCGCATTATTTTCCTATTGTTATTTATCATCTCATATATTTAAATGGCATTATAGAAGAGAATTGTGTTCGGCTTGAAAAGGTGGCTTAAACTCGGGGACACTAGCACACACTGTGGAATTAATCTCATGGATGCCGGAACACAAATGTTATGCCTACCTCTACAAACTCTCCTTTGCGTCGAAGCCAGGAAGTATTTTTCTTTGTGTCTATGGCTAAAAGAGGTCAAAATGCTTCATGGTGTCCCGTGTAAGAGGCTTGAATGGTTGTTACCTCCTTGTGGGTGTTGTTGTTGTTAACAAGGTCTATATGTTTTGTTTCTCCATCAGCTCCACTTTCGTTAAGGTCACCTAGGAGGTTGAATATCAAGATAGTAGCCTCTAGTCACATGTTTAGCCCTGCTGGATGGTTACTTGGGTAGATCCGGGAAGAGGTGTTATAAAAATTGAAATAAAAGACGAAAATTATCCTTCAAGGGTCCTTTCTTCTACCTTTGTTCCTTTGTACACACACCAAACCTGGCCATACACCCGACCAATACCTTTTTATTCTCTTCAATCACGTACACATACACATAGTGTGCATCGTACATACAACTATAAATGGTATACCACATGATACACACATGCACCACTGCATAACACATACAACTACACCTAGTGTATAATACAACACAATACATACACCTACGCTGGCATACAACACATACACCTACACCTAGTGTACAATAAAACATAATACATATGCCTACACCGGCATACAACACATACATACACCTATACCAAGCATACAACACAATGAATACCCATGTCACGATACCATGACTACACCATGCACATACATAGTATCACATGCTCACAACACAAAATGTATGACATGCACACAATACCACATGTATACCAGTACTATATACACAACATGTACACAAAAGACTACCCATACCCAACAATACCGCATCACATGTGCACAACATGTCATGTACACAACACCACCTACATAATGTGTACACAATGTTAAATGTATATTGTGCCATGATACAAAGGTACACAATACCACATGTACACGTAACCACATGCATGACATGCACACAATACTATTTACACAACACCATATGCATGACATGTACAAGACACCACTAAGAAAGAACACCAATATGTACAACATGCACATAATACCATACACACAACACCAAATGTATAGTCTTGCACACAACACCATCTATACATAGCAAAAAATGTAAAAAACACGCACACAAATAATTACATATGTACATAACACTACATATATACAAAATGTACATAGCACCATACGTACATGACATCATATATTCAACATGCGTACAACAATTTACACATACACACAACATTGTATATACAACATGTAAAACACCACATATACACACAACACCATATCCAACATGTGCACACTATGATATGCACACAACACCACATAAAACATGTACATAGCACTATTTATACTTAGCATTGCATATTAAATATACACACAAAAACATATATACAACAAGAATACAATATCATATGTACACAATACTATATATGTTACATGTATACATCACCTTAGGTAAAAATCTCATCAATATACAACATAAACATATACACGATAGTAGTACCGCACATCCATAATATACCACACATCAACCCACAAGAAACCTTTCTTCTATAAGTTCTTCCACTATCCATGCTTATCCTCTAGCATGTTATATAATACACTACTTTCTACTCTTTTGATGTGTTCTTTAGCATTACCTATCCAACATAAACATAAGAATAGTACAAGCATATAAATATTAAATCATATCCACATGATATTGGCCCCCTGATATATTTGTCAAGGTTACTTCGTCGCTGATTCCTCATAGCCAAGAACCTCTTCATGCCATTCACCTACATAAGCAATCATTCCTCCACAAGAATGATACCTGATAACCCTGTCATATAGTGACACACACACACACACACACACACACACACACACACATATATACATACATACATACATACATACATACATATATAATAAGTAGCATAAAAAAACCAATATCCTATAAGGAAATGACATACATACACACATATCTACATGTAATGGCTAACATCATGATCCACCGCGACTCCCCCACAAACACTTCTACATACATACATACATACATATATGTATACATATATAAACATCAACATAATCATGATCATAAGAAAATTTTCAGATATCATAAGGTCTAGGTTAAGATAACTTTTTATTTGTGCACAAATATCGAGAACAACAATTCTCAAAGATAGCCAAGGAATATAATACTTTATATCCATTTTCTTTACCTTTTCCATTTCTTTCTCATGTCTATACTACCACCGTCCATTTACTACAATGGACCCAACCAATCCAATCGACCGTCATATTCTTACTCACAGTTTACCATGCATTGAGCCATTTGTGTCTTTCATTACGTGTTGGGTACCACAAAATCTCCCTAGCTTCATTAATTTCTTCTCAAGAAATTCCTAATACTCTCAAAGAAAATAAAATAACAAGAAACAACAATAATAAAACCATGAGAATCAATAACAATATGACACCGCAACAAGGTGGTACGAACATACACCAGACATAAACAAAGCCACAAATAAAGTGCAAAAAACCACAAAATACCAAAAGAACAAGACTGGAAAAAAAACTATGACTCAATCCCCATGGGTCCCTTGTGCTTCTGAACGAAACTCATCCCCGATCCTTCTCCAAGATTTCAAGGCATTTCTTACCATGCTATCCCCCGCATCATATTTCCATAACCGCATAATTTTTAGCGTACAAATAATATAAGAATTCACTAATTATCTTACCTTGTTATTCCAAAACACTCTTCCTTGTATCTCAACACATACACATATCATCTCTAAAGGGACCGAAACTTTCGATGAAATCAACCATAAATAGAAACCAAACATAACTAGAAACTAACCGATATACCCGTCAAATACATTAAACCATGACTATATCACATATCCACACAATGTCGAAACAATCAAGCTTAAGAATTAACTTCATGTATGAAAAGCACTCTTTTTTTGGAATTAGGGTTTCCAAACATAAGAAAATTAATTCATAGCCAATTCTCTCTTTTTACCATTTACCTTGTTGCACCGAGCCCTACTATGCACTATCACACCGCCATTTGTTAGTTATATAAAACACAAAAAATATTGCCTTGTCATGTTAATTACCAAGCATGTTGCCCCGCAACCTGCTCACAAGAGTCAATCACATGTTCCAAATATCAATACATCATATCTATCAACCAAGATAAGCCTTCACAAAGACTAAAAACCATGTCATAATCAACTAATAGTCAAGACTATAATACTACAACTATCACTACTTACACTCAAGTAAATATCAAATATCTCAGTACATATTTGTTAGTACAACAATCTTAAAAGAAGATAATTCCTTCATACAATATTATAGAAACATACTCATATCATGCAAGTAATCAAACATTCAAACAACTTGCAAGCATACCATGTTAAAAAAATCAACTAGAGAACATAATAGACACCAACACCTAAACACCAAATAGACGACATAATCAAGTAGTCAAACATGAAGTAAATGAAATAAGCCAAGTCATATCTTAATGTATCTCGTGGGAGTGATATATTTTTTGCATAATAGATCTATATTAGCATGATATAACCACAACATATCAACTCAAACATAAAGAAGTTCATGATATCCATGATAAGAATTTAGCTAACATGTTCACCTCATAAGTTCATAAATTTTTTCAAACAATCACATATGAACATTTAGTATATATTAGTAAAACACAATATCACAACATATCAAACTACATAAATGTAATAACCCTAACCATCTACGTAGGCCAATCCAAATTAACATGATACAAATAACATCAAGATTCTAATATGATAACCGTAATTATCAAGTTGACTAACATATAACAACAAGTTAACATATAACATGCTCATAAACAACATATATTGTTGTGTCATAAAGTTAATACCATGCATGACTTACCCACCCATGTATATATGATCACACTATTTGACTAATATTTATCTTGTACGTGACCATATCATCGATAAAATGAAAGGCATACACACAATCCATAATGCATATAACCCTAAGCTCATCAAATCCACTTATCATATATGTAAATCAGTAACAACAATAATATGAAAAACAAATTGATCCGAAATATACGATTGACTACTTGCACAATTGAATAAGGAAGTGTTTATGTAAATGAATGAAGGAACCGAGTTATTTTTATGCCTTAAAACATAAACTTCTGTGAACAAAAAATAAGAATATCAAAACAGAATAAAAAGATGCAAACACAAAAACCATTGATTACGGAGTCTATCCCTTCTCCCGGACTAAATCTTCCCTGGTTCGATTCCAAGTAAGGCCTAAGGACATTAGTAATGCTCCAAAGAGGTTCTTTACAAGTGAATTTCACCAACTAAACCGAGCACACAAGCACCATCAAGTTACCGTAAAAAATAAGCCCTCTATCTTAACTTCTTCTAACGCTTGTCTCTTTTTCTCCAAAAGGCCCAAGGACGACAAGGATACATTTGAAAGAGTATTACAAGTTATAAAAAAATTTGTTCGCAGAACTACCGTTCAACTCCCTAACTTACCGGGTGCAAGGGAAAAAAATTTATAAGGCCTAGGGCAGGTTCCTAGGCTCTAACCTTCCGGATATACATGGTAAGTGGTTTTGAGTGGGTGAACAAATATTACAAATGTGAAATGAATGTTTATGCTTAGTGCAAACTTAGCTAAGGATTATTGTATATTTATGGTTTCAGCACACATGGTGCGCATTCCTTGTGACCTTAATGCATAAACTAAACCATATCTTATTAATACATTTACCAACTAAATTTAATATGGCACATTTTTAATATTTTCTAATAACATGGTATACAACATTGGATGGAACATCACATACCCTGTGCCATGGTGTAACTCCTAACCAAAGTTTTAAAAACCACTTCTAGTAATGGACCGACGATGCTGCTAACCAAGCCACGGTGTATCCTTTCTACACCTTGTGACAGTCCACCATGCTCGTTTCTTTACCCTCGCTTCACGACGATGAGATAGCTGTGATGTGCTGACTCGACCTTTCAACTGTGATACTCTGATGGTTTCATATTCCGTGACGTTGATTTAGAGGGTTTAGAACCGTAGCATGTGATATGTATTGTTGTAACATCATTTCTGCACCGTTAACTCCCATGGAATATCAATATACTCATGCCCAATAGAATATATTCCCACCATACTTTATAAAGTTTATAATACTCCATCATTAATATTTTTGATATATGGCTTGAAAACCATATGTTGACCTTTGTGCCTAATTTTGCACCATTTTGTAAACCTTTATACGTAGTTTATTATATGGTCTTTTAAACCATCTTGCATACAACATATAATGTACCATCACCATGTATAATACACATTTTTTCACCTTTTTAACAAGTATACATAAAATGTGCCATAAAACTTAATACCTTCATCATGTTGGGATGGCTTTGGAAAACCAACAAAAATCACCATGCACCTACAACACATTAGCCCTTTCACCTATTGAAACGAAAAATTCCATGTGTCAAGTTGTGTTGATGCAACATGGCTGCCAGCGTCTCTTTTCTACCCGTTCATCATAAACCTCAACAAGAAATTCTTCATCCGATGTCAAATGAAAAATCGAAGGCATCGCCAAATCTCGGTAACGACGCAGATCTACTTACTGCATTATTTTATGAAAAAATTCTAAGAGATTTTAACTTGGAGCAATTAAAGGATCCTCCTCAATCATTCCTCTCCACTGGAAGCTTTTGGACCACCAAACGTTTGGCTCTAAGAAGACATGAGGTGAGGGTAGAAATCCCTCACCTTTACGATATCCATCCACCTTTCTTTTCTTGGATTGATGCCTTTGTGTCCCACTCGAACATACTCAACATCTCCATGCTTGGAAGTCTATATACTAGGCTTGAGTGATAACATATCCTTATGTTACAATGCCTCCCATAGCATCTTCGGTGAATAGGGAGTAATGATTTGTTGAACCATTCAGCTACAATTTGACACGGGATGAAAATTTTTACTAAACAACGTCTATGTCACCATTCGTGAATATGATCTGAAATTTATGTAGACTTAATTTTTTTTAAGTAAGTAAAAAGTTACGTGCCATTATCATAACAGACCGGTAACCTAAAAATGAGTAAGGGAAGTAGTTGATAAGGCATTGAAACTATTCAAAGAGCCTCGTGGTAACTCAATGTACCACTCTTGTGGCTAAGCGATCAAAGTTCTTTGAAAAATTTCTTAAACGAATGTAGGGAATCATCCATCAAAGAGTTGGATGTACACCATAGATGATAATTTATAACATGGTTTGAGGGGTCCTCTTTGGTTTTTTGTTAAACTTCGTAAATATACAACCGACAAGCACACCCAACAAAGAAAGAACGTTAAAAATTGGTTGTTTTTTTCTCCGTAAAACATAACCATGTTAGAGTAGAAAAACATAAAAAATAAAACAAAGCAAAATGAATTGAGATATCCTAATAGATGTTCGGAAGAGCACCTATCACCCTTATCATTCGATGATCCACATCCATGGCTTTACTATGTTAGCCTCTCGTTACCATATCTACCGTTACCGCAGTGTGGTTGCAAGAAGAAGTCAAATATCAAAATGCTTTAAGAAACCACTTTATATTGGAAATTTTGAAATGGGTAAAGTTTAAACCATTTACAAAACAATGGGCCACAAAACAACATCTGAAAACAAGGTAGAAACATGTTTTTTAATTTGTTCATGGTCACATTAGACACACGTAATTTATGAAGACTACACACATATTGAAAATATTTCGTATAGAAAATAGATTAGTTCGAAGCAAAAGAGTTGCATTGATTATCTCAATTTCATAGAAGGTAACCATTGGGCTCCTAAAAATAATAGAACTTGTGATAAAAATTTAATTGAACATTTAGAAGTTTGGTATGATTTTGAGTCTATTAAGGATTTTTATGATGTTGAACTATTTTTCATTATTAAAAAAAATGATTCAAATACTTCAATTATCCATTTCTATTATTAAAAAAATTATTAAATGTCTAACCATTTGCTTCCTTATACGTCGAGTTTTATTTTTGGTTATACTTACGATTGCAGTGGGGCATATACTCCATCACCGTTAATTTAATGAATTTAAATCTAATGGTGAAAAATATATGCCCCGCCGCATTTAATAACATATAACCCAAGAATTAAGTTTTTCCCTCCTTATACGGTAAATGAAAATTACTATTCAATTTAGGCTAGCGTACAGCACAACGTTGATCCCTCAAACGTGAGATAACAATCGTTGCAAATGACAACATATTTAAAAGGTTAATCTTGCGTCTACCTTTTGTTTTAAATCACACCAACCCCAAATCCTATAACACACGCATCGACACAGTGAAATTAATGACTTATTGCATCATACGGAAAAATGAAAATGGCATTTTGTTGACGCAAGCAATATCCAACTTCATTACTCCTCGTATCTTAGCTTCCTTTTACCCTACAACTCCTTATCATCCAACAACTTGTCCTTAAAATTGGAGGCATAGTATCTTTGACATTAGCCTTGCTTACCATGATGATCTCTCCTTAATCCCCCAATAGTTGAACCAAGATTGCATCCTTATACCACCCATGCTTGAGGAGAAGGTGGCTTCAATAAAGTTAGAAGCAATTTTTGGTGCCTCTTCGATTCCATGTTGTAAAGCTTCTTTCTTATATATCATATATCTAAACATAGCCATACTTTCAATGGGGGAAATGACAACTTCGATCAAGAGGATATGATAGGATTATTTCCTTGATCTTCGAGGTTGTAGGTTATGAATTCTTATTTTGATTCATCTCAATATTTATCTACGACTCTCTACATATATTTTCGATAAACTTCAAACTTCACATCCGTATAAGAAAATAGGGGTGACGCAGAGTCTCAAAGGGGATATACCAAATGTAAAGGTTGATCGACTTAAAATTGTTTTCTAAAACTCATAATAAGCTTTTGAAGACTCCAACAATCCTTTTCTCAATGCTATAATTCTAGCCGAGCCGAGGAGGAAAGTCAATACCCAAATATTTATAAGAAGAAACCCTCTCTTCGTTAATGGTTATCATAGACGAAAATACCGCGGGTGATTTTTTTTGGATTAGAGCAATGGTTATCATATGTATCTAAAACTACCATGGGTGAATTTTTTGGATTTAATGATCATGACATTAGTCTTGTTAATCATCATACCCCTATGTAATAAAACTACCATGGTGGTCTTTTTGGATTTAACAATCATGACTTTAGCTCCTTGGACTTAAACTACCATGGGTGGTCTTTGGGATTTAACGATCATGACTTCTGTACCATGGTGGTCTGGTTGGGATTTAACGATCATGACTTTAGGCTTGTCAACTATCATACCCATCTTGGAGTAGTGGAGTTGAAGTGAATACTAGATGAGAAGAGTACTTCAGATTATAATTATTATTTGGTAAACTTGATAATACCATTTATACTATTCTTTTAAAAATTAAAAATTTATAATGTTAAACATTATAAATATTTATATGTATTTAAATTTTAACCGAAAATATTTGTATTATTTGTTTAAATATTGGAAAATTTTCATGTGTCATTTAATTAATAAACGCAATGGTTAATTTGAATAAATTAAGCAAAAACTTTTCAAAAAAATTCCAATTTTAAATTGTCCGATTGATAGAATTTGACTTCCTCCAAAGTTTAAGTTTTTCGTACGTTCGCATCCATTTATGCATTCAAAATCGTATTTTAAACAACAACAAAATATAATTTGCTTCAAATTGTATTGTTCCGTTGCATGTGATTAATAATTTCTAAAGATTTGATAAATTTATATGATGGATCACAAAAAGCTTAGATTCTAAAAATATATTCTCAATTTTATTTTGAAATAAACTATTTAATTTTCAAATTAAAATGCACTAAATTATATATATATATATATATCGATGGTTAGAAATTATTATAATATATATTTTTTTTAATTTATTCTATATATTCTTTTATTAATTAATGATAACATTTAAAAAAATTAAAGTTCATTATTTTTTTGAAATATAAAGTAAAATTTAATAGAAAAATAAAAAATAAAATTATTATTTAAGGTAAAAATAAATATTTTAATTAAAAATTTATTTAATTATTATTATTAATAATCATGAAATTTTATTATATACCAAATCAAACATCATTAAATTAATATATATTGGTAGTTTTTATTATTTCCTTAAAATAATATATATAGAGGAAGATTTAAGTTATTAATAATAATAAATATATGATTTTAAATTTGGAGGAAATCAAACATGATTAAATTAAATATATGAAGATAGTTTGGTAACAATAATAATGATTATGACCATTTTAAATAAATATTAAATTAATATATAAAAATGGCTTTTAATACACTTTGTTTTTAAACAAATGTTAAATAGGGTATTGCCTATAATTAGAGATTATTAAAAAGGGTTGGAATTTGGGTAATTTTTTTTAAAGAAATTTTTGTAGTAGTGTTTGAACTATATTTTTTTTAGGTGGAAAATGGATCCACTATCATCAAACATCTCAATGTACCTAAAATATTAAAGCTTGATAACATAAGTTGGATTTTTATTTTATTAAAATTTTGCCAAAATTTCCATGCTTTTCAAGAAAAAAATGATTTAAAAATATAAAGAAAATGTTAGAGTGGTAACTATACTTCAAGATAATGTGGAAACATCCTAACTAATTTGTTTTCAAATTTAGTCAAATATGCCAAAAGACAAAGCAGAACATGGTTTCATAAGGAAATGTGAAAGTGGTAACTATATGGCAAGATAAATGGAAACATCGTAATCCACTCTTAGTTTGTAGATTTAGTCAAAATATGCAATTGGCCCAACTAAAAGACAGTTGTGAACATGATTTCCCTAACTCTCGTAATTGGCCCAACCGATTCCCAAGCACTTGGGAGGTAATCGTTAACTACAAAGTATTTATAGCCGAGGGACTCTCTACACATATTTACTTCCAATATTATTAGCATAGAATTCATTGGGGGTGACCGATCGAGTTTTCCTTTACTACGATTGTGCTAAGAATCAATTCATTTGGAATCTCTTTTTTCTCTAATGTCATCCATGGAGAAATTTAAAGATTAGTTGTTATCACTTGTTTTCTGTAGCACCGCAATTGTTTATTATTGATCCTACTTTACCGTGATTGGAGGAACATTTCTGGGAAGTGAAAGAGAATTCGACTTAGTCTAAAACCCGAAGGCGTTTTCTAAGATGGCTAGCATAGGGGAGAATTTGATTGTAGTAGATTTCAGTTTGTAAAGGTCAATTCAATGGCTAGGCCGCTAATTTATCTTGCCTCGTGAATAACAAGAATTTGGTGACGATTAAAGTCAATGTCGGCACTTATAAGTAAGCAATTCATGAGACCAAAATTAGAAGAGGTCAGGTTTCATAATAGTAATTAGGTTAAATTATTGTGTTTAGTACTCCTCGAATACTGAACAAAGAACATGAAGTAATTAATTCCATCCCCGGAAATCGTTTTCTCGTTTTTTTCAAGGAATGTTTTCCGAAGATTAATCTAATTGATGGTTGAATGATTAAATATTAATGTCAAGATAGGGAGATTTTTATGAATAGAAAACTAAACTCATTTAATTATTCACCTTCCAGGGAGAGGGTGAAAAATTTCTCACAGTAAGTCATTCATAACTCGTCGGCTCCTATCTAACCACTATCACCGCGAACGCTGACGCGGCACCATAAAATGAAATTTTTCACTAAAAGAATCTGTCAACGTGCTTGCTTCATATTTCTTAGCCGTGATATCATAATTGAGGTAATTAGGTATATGCATTGGGTATTAACATCATGGTAAATCATGAGAGGGTTGATTACTTAACAAACAGAATAATATTGATGCGTAATTCATATGGTCATGGTGACTTGAGTGGAAATAACTGTTGTGGCGGAAGATTTCGGAAGATCAATAAAAGTTTTCCAATTGAAAATTTCTTAGGTTTCAAGACACCGTGTTAGATGACAATGGGATGTTGGAAATTAATTCCAACTCAAACAAACAAGAAGGAAGCATAACTAAATTTTTGATTTGATGAGCAAAGAAGTCTTGATCTATACACTCAACCATGCATTAAATTTCTAGGTTTGAATCCCTACACTCTACAGCATGATAGCAACCACCTGTATCCATCAAATCATGGTCTACACCACGCACATTCTCCTGCACTTATCCGTATTTGAAAAAAGGAGCGCGAAAGGACAAAATTCTGAATTTTTAATTTTAAAGTTTTATGTCATAGAGTTTTATAATGTAATAAACGTTGTATTTTTTTAGAGCATATATATGTATAGAGAGAGAGAGAAAGAAGAGTTGAAGCCACAAGTGTAGTGAGGACAAAGAGACCAAAAAATAGAGAAAGAACCATGTGTGTTTCCGCAAATCGGTTGTGTGTGTAGTAATAAAGTAATCGGTTTTGTGTGTTGCCACAAGAGAAGACCTGGTGTTGCCGCAATGTTAAAATCCGTGTGAAAGTAGGAAATGAAAAAATGGTGAGGAGGAATATTTGATGAATCCGTAATCGTAGTTCTAAGTGAAATATTGTATTTTTTAATATTTTTTCAAGTTTAATGAACATAAAGTTTTAACCATCTCTCCGTCCACATCTCTATCATTTTTAATCTTTTTGTTTGAGTTGAGTGATATTTTATTTCTCTCGCTTTGTTCGAAATTATCAAAAATTTCCAACATGGTATCGTAGCCTATCCGTACTTTAATAAAAGCCAAAGAAGTCAAGGAAGGATTTTCCATATGTTAATTTTTCTCCAAAGAAAGGAAGGCTCGCCTAAAATCCAAGGTATTTCTCAAAACAATTTTTGTTACCGTTTCTTTAAGACATTCACTATTTAAAAATCACAGACAAGGTGATTTAAAGCACAGTTCGTAGTGCTGTATGGCAGAGCTATCACATGCATGAGTATTGAAATTGCATTCCATGCTAAAATTTCAATGGGAAGAACTATGATTATTGGGAAATCACCATGAGAGCTCTTGTTTTCCTCTCAAGACTTATGGGAACTTGTCGAGATGGTTTGAAGAACCAATAGATGAAAATGAGTTTAATGCCTTAACACAAGTAGAGAAGGACTTGTTGAAGAGAAATAAGAAGGACTCTAAAGCCCTCTCTTCTATCTCTACTGCCAAAAGACATGAGAGTGTGTTTCCAAGGATAAGAAAGTAGCTAATAAATCAAAGGAAGCATGGGATACTCTCAAGACAACCTATCAAGGTAAGGGAGAAAGTGAAGACAAAAAATACAATTACGAGGAGAGACTTGAAACTCTTCGTATGAAAGAGTCTCGATAACATAGACTATTCTTCACATGTGATTGGAATGGTTACACATAAGGTATCAGGAGAGACACTTGAAGAAAGAAGGATCAGAGAAATTTTTGAGGAGCTTACCCTCAAAGTTTGGATGTTATTGTCACCTCCATAGAAGAGACAGAGGATCTCTCAAACTTTTCAGTTGATGAGCTTCACACATCACTGATGACTCATGATGAGATTGGGAAGATCAATAAACCCATCTCTAGAGCATGCCTTCAAGACCCAGATGCCTTTTGGAAGAGGAAGAGGTCAAGGTAGAGGAAGAGGAAGAGGCAGAAGCCAAAACATAGAAAGAAGAAAAAAATCTTCACATTCACATGGAAGGAGCAACAGTTAGAATCAAAGCCATGGCCAATGTAGCAGCCAAAAAGGTGGACACCAACATGCTCAAGGACAAAGGTATGAAAAATCCAATGTCCAATGTCATTATTGAAAAAAATATGGGTACTATGCCAATGAGTGTAGGAAAAAGAAAAATGACATGAATAATAGGCAGAATGATAATGTAACAAGAGAAGAAAAGAACCCAAAGAATGTACTGTTAACATGTAATGTAGCACAATATAGACATGATGATGTATGGTTCTTAGCTTCTAAAGTCGTTAGTAATCACATGACCGGAAATGCATAGCAATGTTTAAGCAATCTTGATGAAGAAGTTAAATCAGAAGTAATGTCAGAACCGATACTAATACTTCGTCAAGGAAATGCGCAGTTAGTATTTGTGCAAGAAATGGTGAGGCACTTGTGCCGTACGTGTACTATGTTCTGCTTAAAGTAATATTTGAGCATTGAAGTGCCTCATAAAAAAGGTTACAATGGTGTTTTTAAAAATGATGTGTACAATAATGGATATACCTCCAAGCAAGAAGATTATCGCTGAAATACAAATGACTAGTAATAGAATGTTTCCACTCAATCTCACGTACTTGAAGGGAAAAGGAAAAAATGTAGTAGTCAGAATCAAGAGGTCTTTCGTAAGGAAGTGAAAGATGAGAGTTGGTTATGGCACTTGAGATTTGGACATCTCACTCGGAGGTCTCGAATTCTGATGCACGTAAAAGGAATGGTAAAAGGACTACCATTGATTGAGAAACCGTAAAGCCTATGAACACCGCATCTTGGGAAAACAACACGTAGAAAACTTTCCATCACGAAAAAGTATAAGGGCGAAAGCACCCTAGAAATTATCCATTCAGATTGTGTGACCGATGCAAATGAATATCGTGACGTGCACCAAATAACACATGCTAACCTTCATTTATGATTTTACAAGGAAAAGTGGGTTCATTTCTTGAAATATAAAAAAGTGGAAGTCTTTCAGAAATTTTTCCACTTTAAAGCTCTAGTAGAGAAACAGAAAGCACAGCATATCAAAGTTCTTAGAACCGATAGAGGAGGAGTACATCTCAAAATAATTTCGTATTTTTGCAAAGAAAATAGCATACATAAATAGTTTACTACACAGTACACACCGCAGCAAAATGGTGTTACCGAAAGGAAGAATTGAACCACATAATGGAAATGGTGAGAAGTATGCTAAAGGCAAAAACACCTCACAAATGAGTATTGGAAGTGCGAAGCTACAAATTGTGGCCGTGTATATTTTAAATAGATGCCCAACAAAATCTATAATGAAAAAAAGTTCCGTAACAAGCGTGGAGTGGTAGAAAATAGAGTCACCCACATGAGAGCCATGTGTGGCTTATGCACACATTTTAGGAATAAATGGAGGAAGAAGTTGGACACTATGTGAGAAAGGTATCTTCTCCTTGACATGAAGACTCCAAGGATATAGATTATACAACCCATCCTCAAAGAAATTTTTTATAAGGTAGATGTAATCTATCAAGAGGAAGTATGGGATGGAAACATTGAGAAAATAGTCAATGTCAAAAAGTCGTTTGTCTCATGATGAAGATGAGGAAGATGTGGTTGAAAATAGCACCTCATCGGTAGCACAACCTCCACCAACACAAGGATAGGCATGACATCAAGTAGGAAGAGTAAGAACACCCTTGAGAAGAAATGAGAGTGCTTCTCCAAGCACACCATGGAGCAAATTGAGTGCTACTTCACACAACTACACCAAATGAAAGAGGAACAAAATTTAGAAATTTAAATGAAATTTATGAACAAGAAGTAAAGAATGAAGGTATGAACTCTTTAAGTTTGATTTATATTGTCATGTTGATGATCCTATTCATTTTGACGGCTTACAAAATATAGAAATGGATAGAAGATATGGATGAAGAAATTAATGCCATAGAAAGAAATAAAGTGATGGAATTTGGTTGAACTCCCAAAAGCAAAGAAGTCAATGATGCTAAATGGGTCTACAAGACCAAAAGTAATAATGAAGGTAAGATAGAAAGACACAAGGGGCCAGACTTGTTGGTTGACATAAGCAACAACATGGAAGAGACTATGAGGAAACATTTGCAACTTGCCACAAAAGAATGGAACATTTATATGTTGTTGTCTATAACAAGACAACACAATGGAAGGTTCATCAAATGGATGTAAACTCAAACATTCCTAAATGAGTTTTGAAGGAAGAGGTTTATATTTAACAAATATTCAGGCTATGAGAAAAATGGCCGAGAACACAAAGTTTGGCAAGACGAAGAAAGCTCTTTATGGTCGAAACAAGCAATTGTAATCATGGTACAAAGAGATAGATTCCTACTCATCAGAAAATGGTTTTTGAAAAGTGTGAAGGAGAACCGATACTATACATCAAAGAAAAAGATGGTAAGATGTTGATTTTTGTTTTATATGTTGACGATGTGATCTTCACAAGTAATGATGATTACTTTATTGAAAATTTAAATAATGTTGAAAGAATGAATTGAAATGATCCTATATGGATCATTGATACTTCTCCAGAACAGAAGAGAAAAATGAAAATAAAATTTCTTATTTCTCAAGCTAAGTATGTTAATGAAGTTTTTAGAAAGATTTAACATGCGTGATTTTCAAGGTAACAATAACACCCATAGTAATGGGATTGAAACTCAGCAAAGAGGACAACAAAGATTTTGATCCTCGTATTGTACAAGAGCATAGCTATGCCTCATGTATTTGACTCAGAATTAGGCTTGATATAATGCGTTGTTATTTTTATTTCGTATCTATGGAGAGGCCAAAAGAAGCACATTGGAAAGCAACAAAAAGAATTATGAGGATAGAAAAGGAACTAAAAAGTATGGTATTTTAAGTACTACTTCTATAAAAGAATTGAGAATTAATTGGTTATACCGACAAGGATTGGGTCGTAAGTATTGATGACCGTAAAAGTATCAAGTTATGTTTTTCATATGGGTGTTCGGTGGAGCTACTTTCATGGGCTTCTAAGAAACAACCTATTGTAGCATTATCTACACGCAGAGGCAAGAGTATGTATAAGACATGCAAGTTAAGATGTCGAAGGATGCAGATGAGAAGCAATTTTGAGAATTTTATGTCAAGAACAGTAAAAAGCACAAGTCTATTTATCGTGACAATAGCTCAACCATGGCATTTGCCTGATGAAATTTGTGTTTCAGCTAAGAGAACGAAACACATTGATGCCAAATATCACTTATACATTAAAGAGCTAGTGAACAATGGGTGAAATAATATTTTGAAATATTGCAGAATCATAGGAGCAACTTGTAGACATTTTGACAAAACCATTGGGGCATTTAATTATCTTAGAGAATGTTTAGTGTCCCACAAGAAAACAACAGTTTTAATTAAGGGGGAGTGTTTGGAAATTAATTGCAAATGCAAACAAAATAGAAGAAGGACAAAAATTCAAATGTTTGATTTGACGGGAGCAGCGAAGTCTTCATCTATTTTTTTTACACTCAATCACACATTAAATTCTCTGTTTGAAACGCTACATCAAAGATAGCATGGCAAAGCATCCATCTCCCGTATCTATCAAATCGTGGTCTACAGCACCATGTATACCTCCACCTACCTATATTTGAAAAAGGGGAGTGCAAAAAGGACAAAATTTGAACTTCGAATTTGAAAATTCTTATGTCAGTAGAGTTTTATAATGTAATAGTATAAATGTATTTTGTCGAAAGCGTAGAGAGCGCAAAAATAGAGAGTAGCAAAAGAGTTGAAAGTTGCAGTATATGCAGATTCGTCGACTTTATATGTGGCAATGGGAAATCTATGTATGAGGTACAAATCAAATCATGAACAATAATTCTTATCAGCGTTTTGTGTCTAATACTAGTTGATAAATATTAATGCAATCATTTTCTCTTTGTTCATGGCATGGAAAAGATGCAAACTACATTTTTTCCCTGTATATTATGGCGTATTTACGACTCAGAAGAGAATGTCTATGTCGGAAGACACAAGCTTCTGCTTCTTTTCAATTGTAAGTTAACAGTTAAAAGGACTCAAATTATCTCAGGCAACTTCTTCGGGTCCTTACTCCAAAATAGTGTTTAGCAGTAACAATTACATGGAGTGAAATTATCTACCTCAACAGATGGAAAGATCGGGATAAGTAGACTTTTACAAACAAAAAGTAAGTTATTTTCAATACTATGTATATATTGTTATGAGCGTACCATCTATATAATAAGCCCCACAACTACCTCCCCTGAATCTCGAATATCTATCTAATAAAATTAATAAGTTATTATTTTAATATGCTTTGATTTCTCTAATGAAGGACTATGAGTTAGTGGCGAGCTCCAAAATACCGGTCCCCGGAGCATCGCAAAAACAACGAGCTCCCTCGGTCCCAAAACTCACTACTCGTGAACAAAGGTCACAAAGCATTTGACGATCGACTACATTGATGGGAGTACGTGGATTAAACAATAGGGCATAAAAATATTATATATATTAGCAACATAATCGAATGAACATAAGAAAAGAGAGTGATATTTGTATGATACAAGGTATCTACTCCGCTTTTTGAAACTTTAGTACCTCTTTCGTGTTCATCGTAAATTTATAAAATAACCATTTTTTATAATGCCGTCGTGTGTTAGAACGAATCCGATTTGATGTGTCAATCTATCTATTTTTCAATCTCCATCTATGATACCAAATTATTCATCTAAAATTATTGATGAAAATCAAGTAATCCTTTAAAAAAATGAAAATATTGTTAAAAGCTTCTCATGAAATATGATCATCCTAATTAAATCACAAATCAACTTCGCTATACTTAGAAAATAAAATATAGACATGACCAGATATTTTTTTAGTTGGAATCCTATAAGCTCAATGCAGTCACATATATATTTGGCAAATGCTAGCTCTAGAAGCGCATTACACTTACCTTTATTTTCGATTGTAAATGCCGGAAGTTATGAAATTTGTAAGAACTCTGGTGGCATGCCATTATTTTTTTCTTAAAGCTAGGTATAAATGAAGGGCATGCCATATAAGCGTGAACTGAAGCTTAGTTCGAATGATATGTTTTACTTATTTAAAAATATATATCATATTAAATAAGAGATAGTAATAAAATTGCAAACTATTGAACTAAAACTAAAAAATATATATATAAAATTATAAACGCTAATCGATACAAACAACAAAAATAGAAAAAAGTGATTTCATATATTATTCATACATCAAAACTTTTTAAGATCAATTTAGTGACTTTTAAAAAAAATCAAAACTTAAATTAAATGTATCAAGAAATTAAAATTAAATGTAACAAATTTTCAGTCGCGATATCCACTAAAGCCTCGATTTTAATTCAATTTGTATGAGGAGATCTAATATAGTGAATAGAAGATCTATTTAGACCAAACTCCTTTTAATATCAACACCAACTTTAGCTAACTAAAAATATTGTATTCACGATAAGTGAAGAAAAAAGATGTAGCCATATCCATGCTCAATATTTGAATATTATAGCCTCGGGAGAACTTGGTCAAACTTGAATATCAACTTTCACCAAATTTAGCTGCAACTAAAAGTATTGTATTCACTGATAAGATGAAGAAAAAAGTATTTCATATCCATGCTCTAATATTACAAGTCATTGGAGAACTTGGTCAAATCATGCAAGAATTTTTTAACAAGAGGCATAGATATTGATGATAAGATGATAGCTTAACTCTAAATAACAAATGAGTGTATAATACCTTGACCCGCTTTTTCTTTGGATGACACTTTAGTGAATCGTTTTTATGGTGATTTTGAAAAGCAGAGAGCTATGTGAGATTACACACTAATGTCATTGAACCTAATGAGATGCAAAAATATGCTTGTCAGTTGACACACAAGATGTCACGCATTTACACAATGTAGAATATATTACACTTTATCTCCACAGGGATGTTTGATATAAATTTATGGAATCATCATTTGTAACATCTTAGTTTTGTTTTTCACCTTTTTGGTTTTCCGGGCATATATACCCCAAAAGTGATGCAATTCAATAACCACGTGAGACCTCGAGACATCTCTAAAAAAAGATGAGGCAAAAATCATTCCTATAAAAAGTGATAAAATGTATAAAACTTGAAAATATCAGAGTTAGAAAACTCAAATTGATCTAGAAATAAAATATGGAACTTTAAAGTTGTGTGTAGACAAGATTATCAGTCTCGTAGACAAATTGTTACAGGAGAGGTTTTTGTAAAACAAATTGATCATTTCCGGATTAGTCACTACAATGTGTTAGATATACTTGAGATTATTTCCTCCGTACACCCATCTAAGATGAGTAATAACTACAAAATAGCACCAATTTAGTTAACTTCTTACAAAGTGGTAAGTGCTAAATCTTCCAATGGCTTTCGTAAACTTTTGAAAACCACCTACCAACAACACACACTTTACATACATAAATCAACCTCCCTCTTCACTTAGCTCTAATACCACATGTTAGATATACTACAGAGTATATATATGAAAACATAAAAAGAGAAAACAATGAAATGAAAAAAATTAGGAGAAGTCTTGTTCTCAATCCATCGTGCCTCTCTTATGCAACTTCGATTGGCGGCATGGAGGCAAAGCGTTGAATTCATTATTATATAGCTAAGTATATTTCTCTAATTGGATAATCTAACTTCGATTCTAATCTAAGGTGCCCCTAATAATTTTCTGATCTATGAATATTGACTACATCTATTAATTTCTTTATCTTAATTTTGATAACTCAAGCACACATGCATTAGATTTGCTAGAGTAATTACATAACATAATTTAACATTACCCTAAACACTCCCCACTGGTAATTTGGCGATTCCAGCATATCCCTCATGTACATTGAAACTTCTCTTTTGGTAGTGCTTTTGGTGAATATATCCACAAGCTCATCATTAGTTTTACAAAACTTTTATTTCAATATCTCCTTTTGCCACATAGTCTCTTAGTGAAAATAGATATTTGGTATCAATGTGTTTGGAGCGATTATGAAACATATGTATTTAGTTATAGCAATGGTATACGATTATCACGTTGAATACTTGGTCGTGATGATTTCTGTTCTTGTTTTAGATCTAATAAGACTTTCTTCACCCAAAGTAAGCTTCACATGTTAGTATGATGTTGGTAGCAATATACCCTACCTTCCAGTAGAAGAAAAATAAAATATTTGGTTGCCTTTTTTAACACCATAATATTGCACCTCGATCCTAAGAAAGAAGACATAGCTTGTAGTTATTTTTCTATTTCGCTAAAAAGATCCAACTAGATCACTATCAATCATAAGCAACCAAACCAAAATTATTTGATATAAAAAATTCCATAATTGGTTGTTCCACGAAGATATTTCTCAAAATTATTTTTGCTACTCAAAAATCAATCTTACTGCAGACTTTTTCGATGAAATCTTGTAAATCAACTCATCGCTGCATAATATTAGGCCTATTGGTAGTAATATACAAAGTATGATTCCTACCGGAATCCTATAGATTGAGCAGTATACCTTTGTCAGCTCTATCTTCGCCGTAGAAAAAATTTTCATTTTTATTCATGGGTGTGCTCATGGGTTTACATTTTTCCGTTTTCAGAAGAAGATTTGAAAAATACCTTTTCTTGAGAAATAAAAAATTTCATCATTCATTTGCGTGATCTGATATGCCATGGAAACAATGAAGCAAACCCAAATCAATCATTTCAAATTCAAACTATCATGGACTTTCGAACTTTTCCATCTACACAAATGACTCTGAAGCATGTGTATATCAAGTCATCGTACATGATAAGCATACAATCGGTGACATCATTACCATTTGACTCTGATGTATAATGTGTGTTCATTTTCACTTCTCTTAAACCCATTTTTTAAAAGATAAGTGTCAATTCTACTATACCATGCTCTAGAAGATTGTTTACGCCCATAAAGAGCCTTTTTGAGTTTGTAGACTTTGTGTTCATTTCCTTATTCATATCCTTGAGGCTGGTCAACATATACATCTTCGTTCAACTCACCATTTAGAAAGGCTGATTTAACATCAAATTGATAAACTAACCCTTTGAGTATTAGAGCATCAATTCCAAATAGCTTTTTGATTGTAGTCAAATCTTGCAACAAGAGTAGTAATATGTTTCATTATAGTCAATACCTATTTTTTGAGCATATCCCTTGGCATAGCTAACCTTGCTTTTCTTGATTTTGTATAGATCCACTCACCGTGCGACACTTTGTTTTGTACAACCATTTCACCCCAATGACTTATTTTTCAAAGAGAGTGATCCATAAGCTCCCATGTTTTCTATCTCCTTTTTAATTGATCGCCATCTCTCTCGTCCCATTTCGTAATGCACCACACCGACTCTTTTATCGCATCTTCAAAACATATTGGCTCTGCTTCAACTGCAGAGATGCATCAAAGAAAAACTAGTATGCCAATAAATTTCATTTAAAATATTTTGTCTTTCTCAGAGAGGACTTGGACTTGAAACATGACTTGAATTCTGATGAAGATGATGGGAGTGGATGTGGCCTCAGAACATATTTTGACTACTAGTTGGATTGACAAAACAAAGTTGATTCATCTTCTTGTACAATAATACTTGTAGTTTTTTGTTGTAAATTTTTGATTCCATTGCCATTATTCTTCCTCTTCTATCAGTAGTCACATCCCGACTAATCATTAGTTTTTTCACTTGTGGATTGTACAATCTATAGCATTGGTTTTCTTCAATATATCCAATAAAATGTATTTCACACTTTTATCATCAAGAGATTTCTTCTCTCTTTAGCATGAACATAAGCATACACAATGAATCAAAGACTCTAAAATGAGAAACATTAAGCTTTTCTTCCAGCATCATGATTTGACATAGGTGTAATATTTGTACACTTATTCTTGGGCATCTATTAAGAAAATAACAGACAGATGTAGCTATAGCTTCAACCCAAAATATGTTTCGAAGGTTCTCACTCTTCAACATGCTCCACTCCATTTCAAAATTATTCTATTCTTACGTTGTTTTCTATGATAAATCCTCTCTTTACATTGACAAGAGAAATCTCCCTGTATATCCCAAAAAACTAGAAACAAACAACCATTTGAATATCTCTTTCTCCATAAACTATTATCATTTAGATGATCAAAACTTACAGTAAATAGAGTTAATGCTCCCTACCTTTTTCAACAGTAGATGTTTGATGTGTAGACCTTGCCTTTGTCTCGAAGAATACCTTCTAATGTCGAGAAGAACTCCGTAATCACAAAAACATGAAAAGAATCAAAATGTATAGATTGGCGATACATCAAGAGGGTGGAAGATGAAAAACGACTGCTTAGAGACTCTCTCAATTCTTACTCATATCCACTCCTCAATTCCCCTAACATCTAACATACTTCGAATATTCTTAATTCTATCCGCACCAACCCTAACTATAATGGTTTTGGAGCACTTCTTTCCCTTATTTTTTATCATAGAAACAGAGATTTATAAAAGTATCAAAATCAATTTATTTTTCTTTTCTTGATATCTCATAGACCTACACCGGTCTTAGTGGACATTTAATCACCAATCATCACTCATCATTCTTTTCGTAAATCATTTATTATTCTTTTCTTATATACCTTACATATATAATGTTAACTTTCAAAATATATTATATTAAATGAAATTTTTATATATTAAAAATATTTCATAGTATTACTTTTATAAGTGACAAAAATTTCTCCATGATAAGCGATCGTGTGATCATCACTTTCAGGTTTGTGATTAAGTATGGCATAAATCAACACAGAAATGATGAAAGGCGAAGTTGCAAAAGTTGAGGCCTGCATGTGTAGTGGTCCTTTGAGATTGTTGAAAAATGATTGGGGCACAATGTGATTCTAGTTAAATTTTCCTCCATGAGTAGTGCAAATATATTCGCCTTGCTAAATGTAGAAATTCTGAAGTTGTGATGAACCTCTTATGACAATGGGATCCTAAAGAGGGAAAATGTTCAAATCTAACCGTAGATGATTTTTCACTCGAATGTCCTTCGGTAATCGTGTGCGATAGCTAGTCCCCATAGTCCAGATATACACCCTCAAGTTTTCGCGATGTGCCGATGGAAGCCAAATCTTCATGATTTAGGACTTCCCTTATGTCATGGTTTTATTTCCGGGTGATTACAATAAAGTGATCTCCACTGGAGCAGAGTGCGATGCATTAGGTAAAAATTTTTCATTTTGAGTTTTTATGTGTTTATAAATTTTTTATTTTATTTTTTTTCATCTCCATACTTATAATAATTTTTTCTTTAATGCATATGTTGGCCCAACATGACCTAACGAGTGCTTTTTCTGTTCGATATACTAGAATAAAAACCTATAGCAAGAGATGCTCATCCATCACCGAATGATGTAAAGGTGGGCCCTCACGCAGTAGTTTGAATCACTAAAACTAGAGAGGGCTTTACCATTAACATCCTAGAAACTCGGGATGAATGATTTGCCTCGGACACCATATAAGCAGCGGTGGATCGGAGTTCCCTGGACCTATTTATGGTGATACAAGCACATAATGGCTGTCACAAAATACTCGCTATCATGATCATCATCATGGATATTGATGATGGCTGATTTATATGACATTTTTTTATGTCGCATGTTTGGATAATAAGGCATTTGAGATCTATGATCGCGTATGATGTATATTTTTTTCGACACGCTATGATAAACAACTATTTTACCTAATGATATTACTACCTTTGATTTCCTCGAGTATCTTGTTCAATATGAATTGATATATTGTTTCGATTTACATTAAATTATCCTGCGAAACATGTATATTTAAAACTTGATTATTCAATGGATCGGATAATGTGTTTAAATTTGTTTTGCCAATGGTTGATATTAAATGTAATCAAAACTATATTTCCACATAAATCTGAACCTTAAAAAAATTCTTCATTACATAATGGACTTATGATTGCACAAACACCGTTTCAAATGAAATAGCAATGAGTTGTGTAATCCACCTAACAATCAAAATATCATCTGAATTCAAAAATTCAATGGCATCAAATAAGAAGCTTAAATACTAGATGCTGATATTCCTGTAATATTGTTCATTTTTTGACCAAGGAAAATCTGCATGCAACACAAACTCAACTCATGCAGTAAGTTAATAGATAATTGATAACGGAAGATAAGTTCTTGTAAACTACACAGTAATAACCGTCGCTAGAGATGAAAATGTAAGTTCAAGGGAATGTCGTACATCCGATAATGATCGAGGTACATCATATAAGTAACAAAACTAGTAAAAACTCACCAAAAAAATAAGCTAATCTAAGGCACACTTTTTCTAATCTACAGAAAAATGTTTCTAAAAAAATGTAAATCTAATGTACAATGGAGATCTTCACATCGATAAATCATGCATAATATCTCTCTTCAATTAAAGGCAATACTCGTGGCTTATCTAAATAGATGTCATCGTATTCAAATAATTGAACGTCCTTTCATGTAAGTTAGCACGCTGCAGCACGATATATATGGGCCATGCGTTATACATTGGCTCAAATTTACCGTTACTTAGCTTTATCATGAACTTGATCATAAATTAAGACTAGCTCACCTTTTATGAATAGACTACGAGGGTTAACGACTTTGATCATATTGCACCTTAACAAAAAAAATTATGAGCTTCGTCAACGTATGCATGGAGTGGTACAACAACTCTCATCTAGCATTGTGCTAAGTATAAGAAGAGTTTTTCCTATTCGGAGTTAGATGATAATAACTCAAATTCTAGTTTGAGGCTGATGAAATTTCACATTCAATGGGTAGCACAACTTCAAACCAGATAAAAGGAGTTGAAAAGCGAGTAAAACTCCCAGAGATGTTTTTATGGGAGGTACGATATTTCCATAGTGCGTAAAAAAGTAAATGGTGCCAAATTTGATTTATGACTCCCTACAATCCGTTTAATCATATTGGTTAAAACTTCTTTTACAACCACAACTTGGCCATTGGTCTGTGGGTAATATGGTGTGGCATTATCATGGCGTAGGCCCAGCCGAGCGGAGAGTTCAGTCATCATAATGTTTCGAAAGTGGCTACCATGATCTGTAACGATGGCTTGAAGGACTCTGAACCTAGCAATCACATGATTGAATATGAAAATAGCTACATTTTCACAATCATCCCTAAATGTAGGCATCACGTCGACCCATTTCTTAAAGTAATCTATAGCGAGAATAATATAATCATTCCCCTTGGCTGAGTGAGGGCTACAGATAACGAAATCGATGCCCCATTTTTTAAATGGACCGACAACTATGATTGAGTGAAGAGGAGCGATAGGTGCACGCATCCTTCGATAAAAAATCTTACAATTGTGACATTTTCTAACTGCAAGGATCCAATATTTGAAAAGTGAGGACCAGAAATAGCCAGTTCGCAATATCTTTTGGTATATGGAAAACCAAAACATATGAGCACCACATTCTCTAGAATGACAGTCATTTAAAACTCTTTTGGATTCTTCATGAGTTATACAACGTCAAAAAATGGAATCGGCACCACGACAGTAAAGAGTGTCGCTAAGAATACTGTATTGTTGAGACTGGCTTGAATCCTATGTCGATCATATTGTGAAATTTTAGACTGAAAGGTTTGGATTTGAAGATATATAATGATATCTCCATACCAAGGATCTAATGTGATGATCAGAAATAGAGATTCATTGGGAAGATGGTCTTCTGTTACAGTTTCATATTTAGTGTAGGGAAAATCACACATAAGTTCAACAAAGACTTGTGACTTCTTGGATTTGGATTTTTCAAATTCAAAATCGAACTCTTGTATGATAACTATTCACTTAGCTTATTTTCCCTCGAGCAATTTTTTTGTCAAAATTACATCATAGGGATGCATTTAGATATCATAGTTGTTTTGTGTAGCAATATGTAGTGACAAAATCTTTGGATAGCTTGAACGACTTCCAAGGAAAATTTCTCCACATGCGAATACTTGATATCTGTTGTTGTTAGGTTATGAGTTAGGTAATAAATCACATGCTCATTGTTGGAATCATCCTCTTGAGCTAAAACCATTCCAATGGTGGAATTAGACATAGCTAAATAAAAAAATTAATCTTGGTGATAATCAGGTGCATGCAACAATGGTGCATGGGTCAACGCGTGTTTAAGTGCATTGAAAGATTTATCAGCAAGCTCGTCCCAAATAAAAGGAAAATCATGTTTTAATAATTGAGTGAAACCTTTTGTTAACTCTGCATGAAACAACGTAGAAATTTTTCTTTCCCTTGCAAACTCTGGAGTTGGCGAAGAGGATAAGGAGGAGGTAAATTGACAATGGCCTCAACCTTCGAAGGGTCGAGATGAATGCCTTATTTAGAAACATTGGAACTAAGAAACCGTCTTGATTGTACACAAAACACACATTTGTGTGGATTCAAACGAATATTGTAATGCCTACATTGCATGAATATGGCACGTAAATGTCTAGGATGGTCTTGTCTACGCATAGAATGAGCAGGTAAGAAATGTATATTGAGGTTTGCAATCACTGCAAGTTTTGTTGACATATTTGAATTAGATGTGGTTCCACTTCACATAACTAGCATTGTATTAGGGAGTCCTTACTTGTATGGTAGGAAAGCGATCTTCTATCTCCATGAGAACAAGTATCATTTATTCAAATATGGCAAGGAGTTCATTGTTAGAGCACACTTCAAGAAGACAAACATTGCTTTGGTAAATTCTAGACAGGTAAAGAGCCTAGTAAACTCAAGTAAGAATTTTGTTCTTCTTATGATTAAGCCCAAAGCTGATATTAATTATGAATATTTTGAGGTATGTCATACTAATTTTAAATCGGAATTATATGATGTGTTTAATGGGCATCATGAGATGTTTCAGGAGCCAACAGGATTGCTTCCAAAAAGGGAAATTCAACATGAGATTGAGTTACAATAGGATTGTCCTCTTCCAAACATCGGTATGTATCGCATGTTGATAATGGAGAATGTTGAAATAAAGAGGAAAATCAAAGAGATGTTGGATAAAGGTATCATAAGGCAGAGCACCTCGCCATGTGGTTCACCCATAGTCTTGATACCAAAGAAATATGGGACTTGGCAAATGTGTGTAGATTTTCGAGGTCTGAGCAAAATTATGGTAAAAAATCGTTACCCATTCCCAAGAATAGATGATTTGCTTGATCAGTTGAAGGAAGCAAAGTTTTTTACTAAGCTAGATTTACAAATTGAATATCATCAAGTAAGAATTGCATAAAGTGATATATGGAAAACTGCATTCAAAACCAAACAAGGACTCTTTGAGTGGCTAGTTGTGTCTTTTGGTTTATGTAATGCACCGACAACTTTTATGCAAGTTATGGATAATGTTTTGTGAACATTCCTTGATGAGTTTTTTATTGTGTACTTAGATGACATTTTAATTTTTACCAAAACAGGAGAATATCATGTCTTTAATGTAAATAGAGTTCTTGATATTTTGACAAAAGAGAAATTGTTTCTTAAGATGTCAAAATGTGAGTTTGGAAAGACTTCTTTGGTATATTTGGGACATATTGTAGGAGGAGGGGAATTTAGGATTGATCCTTCTAAATTGGAGGTCATTATGACTTGGCCCACACCCAAAAAAATTACCAAGGTAAGAAGTTTCATAGGTGCGGCTCAATATTGGAGGAGGTTTATTGCTAACTTTTCTTCCATCGCAGCTCTAGTGCATGCAGTGACAAGTGTGAAGAAAGGATTCCAATGGGGAGGCAAACATCGGCAAGATTTCGAAGCTTTAAAAGACAAGATCAGTTCAGCTCCAGTCCTTTCACTACCAAATTTGAGACAACCATTTGAGATACAAACTAATGCTAGTGACTATGCCATGGGTGCAATCCTTTTGCAGCATGGTAAGCCTATTGCCTTTCATTCAGAAAATTTTTAATGGCAATGTGATTAATTATACTACATATGAAAAACAACTGTATGCGTTGGTACAAAATGTCAAGAAGTGGAAACACTACTTGAAGGGTAAAGAGACTATTGTACACACCAATCACCAACCATTATAGTACTTGTAGTCGCAAACAAAATTGCAACAATCAATACATTTCAGGTGGATGGGATTTCTTCAACAATTTCACTTGGTTATAAGGTACAAAAAAGGTATATTCAATAAATTTGCAGATATTCTTTCGATACTAATCATTAGTACTTCTACTTTACTCAAAAATGATTTTGTTGTACATGAGAGTTACATAGAACAATATGTACATGACATTGATTTTCAATATGTGTATGCTATTTTGAGTGAAGGGAATCAAGTTGAGGAAAAAGATTATCACATGCATAACAAATTGTTGTTTCATTTGGGAAATCTATGTATTCCATAAGGAGAGAGGCTAAGTGTCATGAGAGAAGCTCATTCTTCTCTTATTGTTGGACACTTTGGGGTAAGCAAAACAATGGCACATCGACAGAGGTATTGTTATTGGCCTCGCATGATAGATAGTGTGTCACGTTTTATAAGAGATTGTTCTATGTGTCCAACAAGTAAGCCTAGTAATAGGAAGCTTGGATTGTACATGCCACTACAGGTACCATCAAGGCCATGGGAGAGCATCTCCATGGACTTTGTTGGAGGTCTACCTATGTCAATAAAGAAACATTATTATATTTTTGTAGTTGTGGATAGATTCAGTAAAATGTGTATACTTATGCCATGTAATAAAACCATTACTACTAAACAAACTGCTGAACTTTATTTTCAAAATGTTTGGGTTCATTTGAATTTCTCACTTATATTGTTAGTGACAGGGATTCCAAGTTCATTGGGAATTTTTTTTCAAAGCTATGGAGAATGATGGACACAAAATTGAAAAAGAGTATCGTTTTTCATCGACAAATAGATGGACAAACCGAAGTGGTGAACACAAAATTTGTGCATCTATTCAGAGGATATTGCAGCAAACATCCTAAGTTGTGGAGTGAACAACTGCATTATATTCAACACACTTACAACTGGGAAAATAACTCTTCAATACAAACCTCACCTTCTGAATCATGCTTTTGGTATTTTCCAAAATCGCCATTAGACTTCATATTTGGGAAGGGTATTACAATTGATGGCCATAGTTATATTGATAAGGCTCGAAATTTCATTCAGCAAATTCAGATGATACATCAACAAGTTCAAGAACAGCTTGAGAAAAGTCAAAGAAAACACAAAGAGAGGCATGACAAACACCAGGTTGATCAAAAGTTTCAAGAGGGAGATGAGGTATTATGTCACATTAGCAAAGTAAGGATGCAAGGGGCAGGTAAAAAGCTCAAACCCATTCACTATGGTCCTTTCAAGATCATAAAAAAAATTGGTAACAATGCATTCGAACTTGATTTTCCTTCTTACATGAAAATGCATTTAGTTGTTAATGTTGAAAAGTTATGCTTGTATGAGCCTCCTTTATCGATGATCAAGGAAGAGATGTTAAGCTACCTTCTATTGAATATTTCTCTCCAGAATTTCTGGATCAGCTTAAAGAAGATACAAATCTTGATAGGAGGATAAGAGAATCAAAGAGGGGAAGCATTGACTACCTTCGAGTTGGGCTCAAAGACACTAAACCAAGCAAGTAAAAATGGATGGAGATTGGAAAGGTGAGGGATTTTTACCCTCATCTACTAAATAGGTGATCAAGTCTTTTGGTGTCCAAAATATTCCCAATGGGGAGGAATGATTAGGAGTTCATAAATTTTTCTCAAAATTAAAAGTTACGGGATTCGGTTAAAGCTAGGATGGTTGCGTAGATCTCGTCTTCCTAATTCCGGCTCCATGAACGGTTCAAAAAAATGATGTCATATGAGGAATATATTGCATTCTAATTGAAATGGAAAACATGTAAAATTACTACAGTTTGAACAGGTTTGAATAGGATCCACAGTCAGCAAAATGGATGCACAATCAGAAAAAAATGGAATATTCCTTCCACCAGACCAATCTTTGATTGAAAAGTGTCACTATTTTATTTGAGGTATGGTTTGGATGAGCCAAATAGAGGGTTCCACGTGGCTAGCCCTAAGGCCACCACATGTCCCTGAAACTGCATTACAAAATTTTGTGTGAGGTCGCAGGGCTCCACCCCCTAACCTCCCTCCGGGCACATGCATAGTTTACTAATCACTCTACACATGTTTCTTAACCTCTTATGGTTGCGGGTTTAATTTATTGTATATGGCACATAATTTTGGGGGTTGGGAACCACCAGCAGTCCCAACCCACCAGCGGTCTCCAGAGTATATATCACATGGCACAAACAAATGTTAGCTCAACTACATGGTCAATGCAAACTTGACGGCAACAACCATGGTTCAAACCTTTAAACCGCAGTTCTATTGTGAGTTCTTCTAACCGCCAGTTTTGTAACGGTTTGGGGGTGCGCATGTGGCCACTGCCCAACCATAATATTTATTACATAGTTTATTCGGCGGAGAGGTTAGGGGCACACCAAAAGTTGGCAATATGACCAGATTTAGCATCAATTAGATATAGTTCTCCACATTTAGTGGAGATTTCCTAGGAGATATTGAGCAAAAGTGTAGGAGGCTCAATTTTCGACCATTCTGAGTGAATCAAGAGTCATTTTTTACTATTTTTTTTTTGACTAATTGGAGCATTCTGAAACCATTGGTGCAGAGAAAACAACCATTAGAGCACTTAACTACATATAATATCAAAATTTGGAGCATAATGAAATATGGGAAAGCCATTGGGAGCTGGACCAGTATATGTAGCCCAGGAGGGGTGAACTGCTTCATCATGCCTGCTGTGTAGATTTCATGTGGTGACTTATTTCTTTGTTTTACACTATTTTTCAGTGTTATTAATGCCTTTTAATGATTCTAATTCACTAAAAATAGTTTACAAATCATGGAAAAAATCCTTAATCCTTATGCAAACTAACGATCGAATTATGCACATGTTTTTAAAAAGAAAGAGCCTTAGCACAACAAAAATAATACATTCATTTCAAATCAACAGGACAAGAAGGTGAAACATCTTCTCTATGAATTATATCTACACCATTTTTTCTTGAAAGATGAGAGGGATGCTAATCCTAGTCCCTTTATTGGAGATGTTCAATTCCAAGCTTTCCTCTCTTTTGCTGAAAATCAGCTTAAATGGGCTAAGGCCTATAATGCTTTTCAGAAGAGGGAGCATGGTCTAGATTTATGGGTTAGAGGAGAACCACTAAACCTTTACACCTCTTCATCAAACACAAAATGTTTATAGAAAAACAAGTAGTTGTGACCACATTGGGACCTCTCGATAAAGATATTTTCCATGTTGGAAGAGAGTATTTATGGGACATTAAGGATGATGCTCTATTGGCAGCAAAGCAAAGGTTGAAAGCTTCCACTAACAATGTCAAAAACCGTGAACCTTTTGGTTACAGAAACTTTAAGGTTGTTTTTGCTCATCTAAATTTGTACAACAACATTATCCTATGCAAGGGCCCTACCTAGATAGGATGCTGGTACAAGTGTCCTATTATCTGGCATCCCCCAAAGGATATTATTTTGATTATGATTTTCCTGAATTCCATGTGAACCATGTGTTTGCAATTCTAAAGTTGAAGAATGGTTTTAGGCTATATCAGGAAGAATTTTATCCTGCCTACTCTTTGACAAAGTTACACCTTAACTATCTTATTGCATCAGGACATGCAAAAAGGTAAGCAGGGGAGTATGTTGGGTCATGGAAAAGGTATGTTTTTATCCTCATATTAGCTTAATTAATCATTTAATTTTGTGAATTTATCTTTCTTTTTGGGAATAATATAGAAGAAAAGTTTGTGAAAGATGAATAAAATCAACTGCCAACAAATTGTATGATTTTAGCATAAAAAACTAAATTTTTCTTTCCTTTATGTGCATAAATCTAAATTTTTCAATTTCTATTCAAACAATGGAACATCAACACCCAAAGAAAGAAAAATATCATTTCCTGATCACATGGCCTAGCTGAAGAAATGGAGTATCAAACTAATCTTATAGTGAAAATCCGATTATTAGCTGCGAAATCCTCAGGATCTCTTGATCCTGAGGATTCACTCTCATCTATTAGTTTACCATTTGGTTATATAAGGCTGATAGGTGAAATAGAAGAGGGGTTAATTTTTCTGAATTGTAACTTTCATTTGGACATCATTATTTGTATTAAGACATAGTACTTTCACTACGGTGATGATATATCTTTGCTATTTCAATTAATGATAAAAAGCGTGTTTTATTTATAATTATGCTCTGATTATTCCCAACATTAGCTTCTAGAGGCTTTGGGCCCAGTCACTAGGAGACTTATTGATTCTCTATACCATTATCATTTCTTTTATCTCTGCGATTGTTAACAGTTGTATCTTTCCATTTCAATTGTTATGTGATGTTGGAATTTTCTTGCGCAGTTTATCCTTACCATTTGAGATAAATCTTAGGATGTTGTTACTTTTATAATTGCATATTATTCTTTAATAAATTTCTCAGACTAGCTTACGATTGATTTTTGTTTCAAATATAGTTATCATAAATATCTGGTGATTTTTTACTATTATTCTTCATTAGAAGTTTGAATAATAGATTTTTGTTCATTTGTTGTAATTCCTCTGTTCAGTAGATAATTCTTAAGTAGTAATTCTTTAAGTGTGATTCTTTCAATTCATAAGTTGGATTTAGTTCCTTTAAAAATCAATTAAGAGTAGAACAATATTTATGATTTATAATTCCTTTAAGTTTTAGTTTTGAATCATTATAGATGGAACTTCGAGAACTTGAAAGTAGCTAATGCAACGATTTAGAACCATTCATTCCTAAATAGCTTTTGGTTTCACTCAGCATAGATAGTGCCCACACTCTTGAAATAAACAAACGAATCCTTGGTGGATAATTAATGTAGGGATTAAGGTTGATTTTCATAGTCATCTTAGTGCACCAACAATTGGGATATGCGGTAAATCCTGAAGAGTATTTCTCGCTTTACGGCCTAGTGATCCCTAATTTGTAATGTGGATTGCGATAAGCCTAAGAGGCTAGGAGATAGGAAAATTCCTCACGGTGTAGGCAGAGATAGTGCGATGGTATCCATGATTCTGTTGGCCTAGTGATCAAGTGGAGATCACTGTAAAGCCAGTTATGACATGTTTATTGTGTTAGCCTAGTGATCTGGCGTGGATCATGGTAAATCTTGATTCTTGTTGATGAGGGTGAGGTAGTTTAGCCTTAGGATGTTATGATTGTTTCTTTCAGTTTAACTCCCACATTCTTGCTTGGAATATGGCATGGTTTGATTGGTTGAAGAGATATTTGGCTCAGCCAATCTATGAGCGGTGGAACGTGGTAGTCCCATCTCAGGTTGGTTTCTACATTCATTAATGAGAAGCTCACTCCTTTGGTATTTTACATATAAATGTATTGTTTATATGTGGATTCTATGGTTATTGTATCCATGGCATTTCTTTTGTTATTATGTTTTTTATGAGCATGTATTTTAACAGTGATGATGTATGGCTCTCCCCATGTTTTTACTTGCAAATGAATGCACAATGTATTTGTGGTCAAGTAGATTGTATTGTAGCTAATGATGTAGGGGAGAAATTCTTCTTAGCTATTCTTAGATAATTATGAGACCCCTTTGCTCTATTTTTTCCTGTATACCTATAGCTTTAATGTTAGTGACATTTTTGTCGAAATTCATGTCATGCTTAGTAGGGCTCCAATTTATTCCTCATGGATATTTTTGTAAATATATCATTGTTTGGTAATTATAATTCATCTTTGAACTTGTTAGGAAATTTTGGGCATTGAACTAGGTCCTGAGCCTAAAAACATAACTCAAATCATGGGGACATTGGCACTAAACTGAGTAATTTAGTCTGTGGATGCTAATATGTGGGCTTATGCATGTGTCCAAAGCCTCACAGACATTGGCTTGCAAGCCTATGCATGCATCTAGAGGCCCATAAGCTAAAAATGTTTGTGGGACCCAGAGGAAGGATTCCTAAATGGTTGGGTTAGCTCCTGGGCTATTATTGTTGTTGTACAAGGTCCGTGTTATAGGTTTCCATCAATTCCACTTCCTTAAGGTCACCTTGGAGGTTGAGTCTGATCATAGTATCCTCTCGTCACATGTTTACCACGTTTGGTTGGTTACTTGAGTAGATGTCCGAAGAGGATGTTAGACACATACTCCGGTTTCATAGCTAGGTTCCATCTATTTTTCTTAAACAATAGTTTACTTTAGAACCACCAAAGAGAAACATGTTTCTTAGGGTCCTATTCCCCTATTAGGTTTTCATTCTCTACTCTTCATGTTTCACAATCATTAGACCAAAAAGCCACATCATAACCATTGTCACACATTTTGGTACAATTAAATGAAAATAAAAACATTATCGATGAATCAGAAGATGAGAATGAGCTCTTGAAAGAAGAATTGTCCAAGAAACATGAAAATATAGTCTCGAATCCTTATGAAGTAGACATTATATCATTGAATTGTATTTTAATTATAAATAGATTATGATATTAAATTATTTATTTTATAGGATACTATATATAAACTACCAAGGTAAATGAGATCCCTTACTTTACACCAAGTAAAATCCTTCTCTTGATTGTATCAATAGATCCAGTTGGTGCATCCATAACATAGTTATTCTTTAATTGTCACTTAACTGATTTTTTTCTTAGAACATCAAATTTTAAATGTATTGTTCCCTTAAAATTTATCACTTAGAACATTATACTATGGGCTAGGATCAACGGCTTAAGATTGGATGGTTCTTGTCTCCACCATAGTTTAATTCATCACTCCCTTAACTTCAGTTCCTGGGCCACCTTAGTCTAGGTATTGGATCTCAACTTCCCCACCTTGGCCTATAAAGGTATTACACCAAAATATAAAGAGGATGGATTTTTGACTTTTGTGACCATAATTTCATGTTTCCAAAGTACCTATTGGATACTTTTTTATTGCAAGGTTGGAATTGAGGATCATTGGGAGGAATCTTCCAACATCAAGGCTTGGTGGTAGCTCTCTCATTTTCTCCATTCTTAATACAAATGCATATTTCTTTCCCAAACTAATTATTATGGTGATTTTTATGAGATTCATTGATCACTTATATAGTTTATGTTGAAGCATTTATGTATCATATGCTTAGATAATTTGTATGAGTGTGTCTTTGTGGGTCTCCTCTTGGAGCATTGAGAATGTGGATGAAAGATACATAAAAAAACAACAAGTATAATAATAAAGCATTTCAAAAAAAATATGAACCATTAATCTTGCTTACATCTATGATTTAATAATAAATTAGGAAATTTTTCTATGTATTTGTTTGTTTTGTACTAGACTTGGTTCCTAATTCTAGGGAGATCTGTCTTATCACCAATATAATATTTTTCCACCAAATTTTTTTTTAATCAAAAGTAGATTGCATATATTGATCTAGGATGTGTGTACACCCCCCCCCTCCCCCACCTTGCTAGCGAATAAAAAAATCGTGACTAAATTTGTTTAAATGATCAAGTTTCCCCTTAATAGTATTGCATTCTTAGAAGGTCTAAGAAAAAATATATCTCTAGAGAATACAAACTTCTTATATACCTCATAATATAGACAATATTATTTGGTGTTATATGAGCACCTGAAGAAGAAAAAAATCTGACTCCTTACACCTAGTTTTCTTATTTTCTCCTTAGGAATCAAGGCATAGTAGGTGGAAACAAAGATCCTAAGATGCCTTACCGAAGGAATGTGTCCATACCACATTTCAAAAGGATATTTGTTTTTTAGAGCTCGAGATGGACATCTATTTTGATATATATTGCACATAGAACTACATCATCCCATAGCATTAGCTTAGGCTTTCTTAAAAACATCATTGAGTGAACCATATTTAAGAGATTCTTGTTCATTATTTTTTATATCTAAAACTTTTGTTGAGTATTCTATGCCACAATTTTTTGATGTTTAATCCCATGTTGGTGAAGATATTTTCAAATTCATTTTCTATATTATTTTCCATTATCAGTATGAACAGAGCCAATATGAGATTGTGCATCATTTTCAATCCATGAATTATGTTTTTTGAAAGTTTCAAAAGATTCTCATTTACTTTTAAATAAATATACCTAACACATAATGGTTTAATGATTAATAAAATTCATCATATATTTATTTCCATTTTTAGAAGGAATATGCAAAGAGGCACACAAATCATAATCAATCAATATGAGATTTCTACGTGCTCTGGAAGTAGAATCATGAAATGGTTGTTTGCTATGTTTTCCTAATTATATAAGAATAACATTGTTTAAATTTCCTTGGAATGGTTGGATAACCATAAATGCCATTTATTTTCAGCAAACAAAGACCATTGTAATTAATATGTCCAAATATTGCATGTAGTAGAAGACTAGATCACAATGTACCTTCATTGTAATGAGAATTGTATGCAAAGTTTTATGCATGAGATGATGTTCCTTGCAACTTCAAAAATATTTCCTCCTCTATTCCATTCATGACAACTGTGTTGTATGATGCTTTATTTATCTCAACTTTTCCATCAAACATCTGAATGGAGTGCCCTTGATGGAATATCTGAATAAGGGATAGCAAGTTTCTCTACTACATTAGAATGTAGAGTATTTCATGCAGAAGAAAGTTAGGAAGTTCAAGAAGTTTAAGTTGATTGTACCAAGTCTAGATGGCATGATACTTTGACTTTTCTGCAAAGTACACTTCACCTAGAATGTTGTTGAAGTCTTCAATGAAGTCTTTCTGGAAGGTCGTGTTATAGGTTGCACCTATATCAAGCAACCTTTCATATTTCAAGAATAAAATGAGGTATGAAACAGATCTTTAGTTACTCCAATATTGGAATGTGTATTAGTATAATGAGCAAATTTATGTGATATACCTTTATGTGGATTTGGTGTTTTACCTTTCTCTTCTTTTCAATCTTTCTTGATTCTTTCCCAAGGGATTTTTCATGTGGATGCGTCATGTCCATCTCTATTATATTTAATACAATGGAGGTTTCATTTTCCTCCTTCATCATATTTACTCACTGCCTATGTTTTTCTTCCTTTTATGTCTTCTTCTAATGCCTCTTCTTCTACAAGAATCTTGTTTCTGATTCTTCTATTTCTATGTAAGGAACATAATTTTTTTTAGGATATTGATAAGTTGACTTCCTCTTCCCAAAATATTTTTGTTGTCTTACAAAATTCTCCACAAGAGTGTCAAAATTAATGTCCTTTATTTTGGCACTAGCTTGTAAGGATTCAAGATAGTGAGAATATGTAGGATATAGGGCCTTGAAAAATATTGTGATATGGATTCCCATTTTAATTATAGTGGCTTCCAAATCATTCAAAATAGCTCTAATTTCTGAGGCTAGGTCCAAGGGGTCATCATCCCTCAACACTAGATTGAAGAGCTTGATCATCAACTTAAGTACTTCTAGTTTTGAGTGTGAGTCATATACATCTTTCAACTTTTTCAATGCATCAAGAGAATGTCTAATTGGACTAATCTGAAGACCTATCTCTTCACTTAGAGGAATAGTAATCAGGGCATATTCCATGTTATTCTTGTTCTCCCATATGGATATATCCCTATCTAGGGTGGGATGAATTTCCATCTTCTCCTTCATAGACACCTTTCCATAAGTCATTAAAGATAAGGGTGTATCTAATATTTCTGGACAATTCATGGTATTTTTCCTTTCCACTGAATGTCACTCCAATAATGGAGATAAAAGAATGCATATTGAACTATGAACAACCAATAATAACCTTTGTTTCTTCAGATATATAAAAGGTAAGCAAAATGAATCCAAATTGTCATTCAATACAAATTATATAAATTCCACTTAAAACCCTAAATATCTATTTCTCAAAATTTCAAAGAGCACTCTAAATACCAATTCTTCTTTAATCTATAAAACATCATTTAAACCTAGATAGTTGTGTGTTTAGTTGATGTTGAATGAAATCGTAAGCAAATAAATACTTTAGAATATTGTAATCGTGATACAAGTGGTATGACTATATCAAAGAGTAAGTGGGTGATCCATGAAATTGGATCCCTTGTTGATTCCACTAGTACCTAGTGTAGTCTTTAACCATGAAAATAATTCTTTAGAGAGCCTTGATGAGACAATAAGCTAGAGTTCTAGATAATTCAAAGGACGTCTCTACTTTGATCTCAACTTAATGAAAAATGTTATTATCACATGTAGAATTGAGTGAAAAAATTGTGGCCAAGGTCCATGCTCCTACATAAAGGAACCAAGAGTGTGATCCTATAGGTGGATGTCCAAGTTTGGCTGGGATGATTATTTTACAAATTTGTCTATTTCAATTTTAATTTCAAGAGAGAGTCTACATGTGGGATATTCTATCAGAGTGACAATAATGCTTCAAAGGATATCACTAGGAAATTGATGAAGCAAGGCCCAACAATGTTTTCTTCAAAACCAGCACTCAGGTTCAACTATGTAAGTGTTTAGCGGCAATATTTGTAGTTGAGAGTGTGAATAGGGTGTGTTCAAGATAGAGACAAATTCCAACACAAGACCAAATTGAATGAGATACTAACGTGGATTATTGTGTCCTTGATGACGATAATGAGGGAGAAGGGAAAAGTAATGGATTTGAAGAGATATAGATCTATTCTGATAGAGATAAGGAAGCATAAGAAATGTTGCATAATATATACCAATAAGAACAAATTACAATGGTATAAAAAAAGGTTCATGGGAACCTAAATATCTCTGATATGCTTTCAAGTGCAAATAGAATTAATTCCATATTTATCATGTCATGTTACCACAAATAGGAGAACAAACAAACATGTTATTTTAATGTTTCATTCTAGGTAACTGTCAAAATAACAGAGATTCATTATAACCAAGATGATGGAGTAAGGCTAAGATATACATTACAGTCAAGAGAGTGACATTGCAGGTGCATGTTATCATATTAAGAGACAGATAAAGTGTTAAGGTGTTTCTTCCAACATAGGCAATTGACAGAGCTATCACGAAGAGTGACAGAGAGGAGTTATAAAGGTAAGAAGAGTGCTTAAATTTGGTACTTGTGCTCTCAAGAAGGTAAATACAAATTTAAAATGAATATTATTATAAACCAATAGAATGGTAATTTTAGTGATTAAAATTCCACAGTATTTTCCTATTCTATCTTATGAAATTTTATATATTTACATAATTTTTCCAAATACCAAATAATTAGGCATCTAACATTATTTAGAGAAAAGCTATTTATTTTTGAGTTCCCAGCCAAGGCCAAAATATGGTTCCAAATTTTAGACTTAAGAGGATGGCCGTCTAGGAAAAACAAAATAGTTATGTCATCTTTTCACATTAAATCCAATATTTCCCTAATCTAGATGGTGTTCTTTGCTCTTCTTACTTGAATCACAACCAATTTAGGGGAAAGAAGAAGAATACCCAGGGAAAGAAGGTTGTGAAGAATGAATCACATGGAATAACCTACTCATTATCCATTTTGACTGCATCATGTATATGAAATAGAGGAGATGCCACTGGAAGCCATCCAAATTTAAAAGGTGCATAGATTAATTGTTTCTCCATGGATAATGTCCAATAATTTTATCATTCCAAAATATAGTTTAATTTCCATCTCCTAGAATCCAATTTAAATAGAATCAACCAATATTCCTTACTTCACTGATTAAAGTTTTGTGACCTCTATAAAAGATTTAATTATATAATCATGGTTTAAGCTTTATTGTGTTTATACATTTAATATTTATTGCAGGGATTTGAGTGATAATCATCTTACTGGAACAATTCCTCCTATTCTAGGAAACTTGACTTACACACGAGTTGCTTACTTAGTTAATGCTTGAATTGTTTCCATTTGGGTCTGTCTTGGTCCATTACTTTTTTACTCTAAACCTATTTTAGGTTCAATTTTCAATAAGCTAATATTTTTTTTTTCTTAATTTTGTATTACTCACATATTTAGATAGTATAATCTTACGGGATCTATTCCGCCAGAATTTGGGAACATGACCAAGTCGGGATATCTGTAAGAGATTATAATCACATATTTTGTAATGAATGATATGGAACAAATGGAAGTTGGAAGTGCATGATAAGAAATATATTTTTGATAAATCATTAATGTTTTTAAGCATGAATTCAAATAGTTTAAATGATTTTTGATTGTCAATTATTTTATGTATATGCGCGAAGCTAAATGACAATCAACTGACTAGGAAAATTCCACCTGAGCGGGGGAATTTGGAACAATTGTTCGACCTGTAAGTTTGTGTCAAAACATTTTTCTAGAAAGTGGAGAAAAAAATGCTAGAAATTTCATGAAACATCCCCCACACTAAGCATTAATCAATGATATCTTTAAGATTCTTCCTGTAAGTATTTAACATTCCAAGGTTGTATTTTGTTTCGAGACAGAAATCTTTCCCGAAATCAAATTGAAGGTCCAAACCCAAAGAAAATTAGTTCATGTGTTGCTCTTATTTTCTTGTAAGTGATATAATTTTCAAGTGATCTGAAGTATTTTTGGTTCATAATTTCTCATTGGCTAACAAAATTAAACATGTGACTTCATTTCCCTTTGTTGTATAGCAATGTGCACCGCAACCGTTTGAATGGAACTATTCCTTACGAATTTCAAAAAATTAACACACTAACTTATCTGTAAGTAGTCGTATACCATATTCTGATTGACCTATAACACAATGAATTGTTGAATTGCATTAAGCATTTTCCATGCGACTATAATCAATGAGTTGTTGTTGAGTTTCATTAAGCATATTCAATTGGGATATTCTATTAGAGTAGCAATAATGCTTCAAAGGATATCACTAGGAAATTGAATGAAGCAAGACCTAAGAATTCTATCTTTCAAAACCAGCACTCAAGTTCAACTATGTAAGTGTTTAGAGGAAATATTTGTAGTTGAGAGTGTGAATAGGGTGTGGTCAAGATAGAGAGAAAGTCCAACGTGAGAACAAATCAAATGAGATGCTCACATGGATTATTATTTCCTTGATGAGGATAGTGAGGGAGAATGGGAAAGTAAAGGATTTGAAAAGATATAGATTTGTTCTAAAAGAGATAAGGAAGCATAAGAAATGTTGCAGACTATATACCAATAAGAACAAATTACAATGGTATTAAAAAAAAGTGCATGGGAAGCTAAATGTCTCTAATATGCTTCTAAGTGCAGATAGAATGAATGCCATATTTATCATGTCATTGTTACCACAAATAAGAGAATGAGCAAACATGTTATTTGAATTTGTTGTTCTATGTAAGTGTCAAAATGACAGAGACGCCTTATTACCAAGACGATGGAGTAAGGCTAAGATATACATTACATTCAAGGGAGTAAAACTAGAGGTGCATGTTACCAAAGTAAGAAAGAGATAATTTGCTAAGGTTCTTCTTCCAAGGCAAGGAATTAACATAGGTGTCATGAAGAGAGATAGAGGGAAGTTATAAAGGGAATAAGAGTGCTTAAATTTGGTACTTGTGCTCTCAGGAAGGTAAATACCAATTTAATATGAATATTATTATAAATCAATAGAATGGTGATTTTAGGGATTTAAATTCCATGGTATTTTATTTTTCTATATTATGAAATTTCAAATATTTACATAATTTCGCCAAATCTTGAAGGACTAGGCATCTAACATTATTGAGAAAAAGCTATTTATTTTTTAGCTCCTACCCAAGGCCAAAATATGGTTCAAAATTTTAAACTTAAGAGGATGGCCATTTAGGAAAAGAAAAATATTCATATCATGTTTTCACATTAAATCCAATATTTCCTTAGTCTAGATGGTGTTATTTTCTCTTCTTACTTAAAGCACAACCACTTTGATGGGAAGTAAGAAGACTACCCAGGGGAAGAAGGTTGCGAAGAATGACTCACATGGAACAACCTACTCATTCTCCATTTTGATTGCATCATGTATATGAACGAGAGGAGATGCTAGTGGAATCCATCCAAATTTAAAAAGTGCATAGATTAATTGTTTCTCCATGGATAATGTCCAAAAATGTCATCATTCCAAAATTTAGTTTAATTTTCATCTACTAGAATCTAAGTTAAATCAAATCAATCAATATTCCTTACTTCAGTGCCGATTATTTTTTTTGTAACCTCTATAAAAGATTTGATTATATAATCATGGTTTAAGATTTAGTATGTTGATACATTTAATATTTATTGTAGGTATTTGAGTGATAATCAGCTTACTGGAACAATTCCTCCTATTCTAGGAAACTTGACTTACACTATTAAATTGTGAGTTGCTTACATAGTCAATGGTTGAATTGTTTCCATCTGGGTCTGTCCTAGTCCATTACTTTTTGACTATAAGCCTCCTTCACGTTCAATTTTCAATAAGCTGATATTTTTGTTCTTTCTTTTGCATTACTCCGATATTTAGACGGTAATAATCTCACGGGCTCTATTTCGCTAGAATTGGGGCACATGAAAAATATAGGATAATCTGGATATGGAACAAATGGAAACTGGAAGTGAATGATAATAAATATCTTTTTGACAATCAATTGTTGTATTTATATGCACGGAGCTAAATGAAAATCAGCTGAATAGGAAAATTCCACCTGAGCAGGGGAATTTGTAACAATTGTTCGACTTGTGAGTTTGTGCAAAACCTTTTTCTAGAAAGTGGAAATAAAATTGCTAGAAATGTCTTGAAAATTCCCACACACTAAACATTAATCAATGGTATCTTTTGGATTCTTCCTGTAAGTATTTAACATTCTAAGGTTGTATTTAGTTTTGAGATAGAAATATTACCTGAAATCAACTTGAAGGTCTGAACCCAAAGAACATTAGTTCATGTGTTGCTCTTATTTTCTTGTAAGTTCTATTTATTCAAGCAAACTAAAGTATTTGTGGAGCATAATTTCTCATTGGCTAACAATATTAAACCTGACTTCATTTCCCTTTCTTGTATAGCAATGTGCACCGCAACCGTTTGAATGGAACTATTCCTTTGGAATTTCAAAAACTTAATAGACTAACTTATCTCTAAGTAGTCGTAGACCATATTCTGATTGACCTATAACACAATGAGTTGTTTAATTGCATTAAGAATATTCAATGTGACTAATAGATAAGGTCGTTGGTTTTACAGAAATCTATCCTCCAACAATATCACATGAATAATTCCAGTAGAACTTGGGCATATTATAAATCTAGATAGACTATGATTTTTAGTTATTCTATTGTCTTGCTTAAACATTCTAAGGTTTCCCTTTAAAACTATATCTAAAAACATATTGCTGCATTGCTGCAAGGGTGGTTCTAACATTTTGATTGCCTTGTGATGTGAATTTTTAGGGAACTTTCTAAAAATGATATATCTGGACCTATCTCGAGATGTGTTGGGAACATGAAACATCTTTTAAAATTGTAAGTATTGTATGTAGAATTTTTTTTGGATTATTAAGCTACAAGTTTAATGGGTAAAAGTTATATTTATTTTTAACCCCATTGGATTATGAAAAACTTAATGGGTGAGAGTTATATTAATCCCATGATTTCTATTAGATTATGAATTCAAGGAACTTGAGTGGAAATAAACTGAGTGGGTTTCTCCGTGTAGAATTGGGAAACTTGAGAAGTATTGGGGGTATGTATGTCCTTAATGTTTGATTTGTGTAGTTTTCTAAATACTATTATTTTCTAGTTTTTTTTGCATCTTTTTCTAGTGTTCTCTAGCCACTTCAAAAAAATAGTAACATAGTGTGGTTTTTTTTCAATGCATGGACCTTTCCACTAACCAATTATCTGGTCATATTCCTTCTTAACTTGGACAACTACAAAATTTGGTCTCAATATAAGTTCCTTGGAGCGATTCCTATATTATAATTTATTAATACCTTCAATTATTCTAAAAATAAGTTTGTAAATGGATAATATACAAGATACTGAATAACAACGATTTATCGGGGGAGATGTTGAGGATAATGCTTCATTATGTTATGTAATTGCTGACATATTAATAAACAAATTTTGTGTTTTTGAGTTATCAGAATGAAGAAAACAAATTAATATATGTAGTCATTATTCAGAGTTCAGCAAATTATTAGGGGTAGTATATTAGAATGAGAAGTTAGTCAGATAATTGATTATCCAATTAGAAATATGTTAACTCTAAAATAATGCATTCATTGCCTCCATGCAGATATTTGAATAATAGTTGAGCTCATGGATTGAGATCAAGACTTCTCTAATTTTTGTTCAATTTTTTTATTTTTATGTTTTCATATATATGCTCGTGTTCTATTTAACATGTGGTATCAGAGGTAGGTGAAGAGAGTTGATTTGTATGTAAAGTGTGTGTTGTTGGGAGGTGATTTCAAAATTTTGTGGAAGCCATTTGAAAGAGTTTTCATAATTTTGTGAAGCTTGTGCAGATTCAAGTTATTGGTGGGAATTCTCAACAGTTAGCAGTAATGCCCAACAACATCAACAATATGCATATTTCTCAGCCACAAATACCAGTATTTAAAGGTAAGAATTTTAGTTTTTGGAGCATTAAGATGAAAACATTTTTTCTCTCACAAGATTTTTGGGATTTCATATAAAATGGATGTACATAACCATATGCTCAAAGATCAAATAGCACAGCGAAAGGAAAATCGAAAAAATGATTCAAAGGCTCTCTTCCTAATCCAAAAATCAGCGCATGATTCGATTTTTCCAATACTAGTTGGAGTAACAAAATCAAAGGAGGCATGGGATGTGTTGCAGCAAGCATATCAAGAAATTGATAAGGTAAAATTTGTTAAGCTGCAGCCTTTAAGAAGATAATTTGAAACTTCGTACACACAAAACTATGAATCTATTCAATATTTTTTCACTCGAGTTATGGGAATAGTGAATGAAATTTGGTCTTATGGAGAAGAGTTAAAATATCAAAATATTTTTGAGAAGATTTTAAGAAGTTAGCCTCCAAAATTTGATAGGGTTTGTGTTGCTATTGAGGAGTCTAGGATCACTCTCTACCTAGCCAGGGGTGATTCTTAGAATTGCCCTCCGCCTAGCCGGGGGTGATTCTCGGAATCACCCTCTGCCCAACTGGGGGTGATTCTCGGAATTGCCCTCTGCCCAGCCAGGGGTGATTCTTGGAATCGCCCTCTGCCCAGCCAGGGGTGATTCTTGGAATCGCCCTCTGCCCAGCCAGGGGTGATTCTCGGAATCTCCCTTCGCCCAGCCGGGGGTGATTCTTGGAATCGACCTCTGCCCAGCTAGGGATGATTCTTGGAATCTCCCTTTGCCCAGCCGAGGCCCAGAGGCAATCCGAGTGGCGTCGTTGAGGGCTACCCACGCTGCCTCCAACCCGTGGTTGGGTGGAGGGTGATTGTCGAAATCACCCTCTGCCCAGCTGAGGGTCGGAGGCAGGTTGGGAAACCCTCGACGGTGCAGCCCGGCTAGCCTCCGGCCCTCGGCCAGGCGGAGGGTGATTCCGAGAATTTGCCTCCATCCAGTCGGGGGCCGGAGGCAGCCTGGATAGCCCTCGAAAATATCGCATGGCCTGCCTCCGGCACCCGGCTGGGTGGACGACAATTCCAAGAATCACCCCCAGCTGGGTGGAGGGCAATTCCGAGAATCACCCTCTGCCTAGTTTGGGGCCAGAAGTCGGCCAGGTGACGCCGTTGAGGGCTGCCTAGCTTGTCTACGGCCCCTGGTGGGCTGCAAATTATTATTATTATTATTATTATTATTTCAAATACAAACTATTTAAAAATTTTATTTTATTTTTAAACAAAAACTATTATAATAAAAAAAATGTATTGTTTAATATATATATATATATATAAAAGGCCTATTCAATTAAAATTTTAAAATATAAAAAAACAACAAAAACAAATTAAAAAATATGTTTTAAAAAATAAACAAAAAATTAAAATATATATATATATATATATATATATATATATATATATATATATATATATATATATATATATTAAATTTTTTTTTTTTAATTAAAACAATTATTATTTAAAATATAAAAAAACAATTAAAAAAAATCTAAATATGTTTTAAAATATAAACAAACATATATAAGAAGTTTTTAATTTTTAATTTTTATTTTCTTAAAACTAAAACAATTATAATTTAAAATATAGAAAAACAATAAAAAAAAAATTAAAAATATGTTTTTATATATAAACAAACAAATATATGAATAACAAATTTTTCAAATACTTGTTCATTTTTAAAAATTGTTTAAGTCATATAATTTCTCCATAATTTCATGGTTCAAGTATTTTCAAAACTTAAGATTTAAAAACTTGAGATTTACAACTTGTCATTAAGGTTTTTATGCGCCACGAAATTTTATATTTAATGTTAGGGTTGAAAATAATTACAATTTTAGGGTTGTTTAGAGTCAAGGTATTTTATGTTTAACAACATGGATACAAATTTTTCGAAATGATAAGCCCTTTAGACATGATTTTGTTTATATTTAACATTATCTATCAAAAAATTTAGAATTTTACGATTTTTCAATGTCCTAATATGTTGTCTTTAATTTCATTGATGATGATGATGATGATGATGGTTAACGTCCACTGAGACCAATATTTTGTCTATCGGACCTAAAGAAAAGAGTTATTGAATTTGATTTAATATTTTATTCCTATGCTCAAAAATCTTGGAGAGAAGCCTCTCGAGCTCACTATAATTTTGACATCTTAAAAAGCTAGGAAGGTCAGTATTGCAACAAAGATTATGAAATTGAGATCTAATGTGGTTGTATGCGGGGCACTCTTAGAGGAAGTGATTTTCATCCTCTACGTTCATATTCTCACAAAGATGGCAGATCCTTTCCATCCATGGTGTTTTTTTTTGTTATTCCAGCATCAACTAATTTTGTTTTGAGGGTGTTTTTTCAATCATTTTTTCAAGAAAGTATTTCGTTTTTAGCATAATTTTATAAAAAGGTGAAATTTGACCTTGAGAAAAAAACAAATGTGTTCTGGAATACACACTTTTTGTTTTTGGGGCGTTTTTTCATGTTTTTTGAGTCTTTTTGGGCTAGAGTTCTTGTTTCATCGGTAACATTGTTTTTTTCGATGATAAGGATTTGGAGGGTAAAAGGAAGCTAAGATACTCTAAGAAGGTGATTAACCCCCCCTCGATAACCATAATTATCTCTCTGTTTTGACCAATGCTAAGAAAAAAATGAACATTGCTAGGATAAGAACTGATTCTCATGAACTTCGAAGTGAAATCGGGTGATGGTCTACTCCCAAGACTCCCTAGGATGATAGAAATTGTTAGATTTGCGATACTGAGATGGTGGAAGACGAAAAACACTTCATTTGAGACTGCTCGACTCTTACTCATATCCGCTCTCAATTCCCTAACATCTACCATACTTATAATATTCTTGACTTATCAAGTCAACCCAAGTATAGTGATTTTAGAGCGCTTCTTTCCCTTTTTTTTTAATCATAGAAACAAGATTTGAAGAATAAAAATCAGATTATTTTTCTTTTCTTGATGTCTAATAGACCATGTTGGTCTTAGTGGGTCCGTTAATCATCATCATCATCATCATCATCATCATTATTTCTATAACTATTATTTTGTTAGATATCTTATTATATAATGTTAACTTTTAAACTATATTATATTAAATGAATTAATTATATATTAAAAATATTTCGTAATATTAAATTTTATAAGTAAAAAATGCGTCATGATAAGCATCAGATGGATCATCACTTTCAGGTTGGTGGTCGAGTATGGCATAAATCACCAAAGAAAGGATGAAAGGTGAAGGTAAAAATTTGAGGCCTATAAGGTATGATCCTTTTGAGATTGTTGAAAATATTGGGCCCAATGCATTTTGGCTAAATTATCCTCCATACATGCACATATATTTAGTTCTAAATGTAGAAAATTTGAAGTTGTATGAACCTCCTATGATCATGGATTCAAAGGAAAATGTTCAGATTTCAACTGTAGATGATTTTGCACTTGAATGTATGACTCAGTTGCAGGAATATACCATCTTAGAAAGGAAGGTCAGCACTTCCAAGCATTTCGATGTTGAGTATCTTCGAGTGGGACTCAAAGGCATCAATCCAAGAAAATTAGGGTGGATGGATATCGTAAGGGTGAGGGAGTTGTACCCTCACCTCATGTCTGCTTAAAACCAAACTTTTGGTGGTCCAAAATCTTTTGGTGGAGAGGAATGATCGAGGAGGATCTTTTAATTGCTCCAATTTTAAATGTCTTAGTTGTTCTCAGAAATAATGCCAAGCAGTAGATCTCGCCGTTATGAATCTGTTGGTACCTTCATTTTTTCATTTGGCCTTCGGATAAAGAAAAAATTTCCCATTGAAGTTATGATGAATAGGAGAAAAAGAGGCCTTGCTAGCCACATGGCATCAACACAACTTGACACGTGGAAGTGGTCATTTCAATAGGTGCAAAGTCTAATGTGTTGTAGGTGCAAGGTTATATTGGTTGTTTCCAAAGCCATCCCAACATGGTGAAGGTATTAAGTTTATATGGCACATTTTATATACTTGTTAAAAGGTGCAAAATGTGTATTATACATGGTGATGGCGCATTGTATGTTGTATGCAATATGGTTTAAAAGACCATATAATAAACTTTGTATAAAGGTTTACAACATGGTGCAAGGTGGGCGTAAAAGTAAAACATGTGGTTTCAAACGATATATCAAAAATATTAATGACTTTTTAAAATATGGTGGAATGTATTCATGGTGCAAAGGTATATCGATATGCCACGGGAGTTAACGGTGCATAAATGATATTAAAAAAACACATATCACATGCTATGGTTATAAACTTGCTAAATCAACATCATGGAATATGAAACCATCAAAGTATCATAGTTGGAAGGATGAGTCAGCACGCCACGGCTATCTCACTGTCGCGGAGTAGTTAAGAAACGAGCATAGTGGGCCTATCACAAGGCACGAAAGGATACATCGTGGCTTGGTTAGTAGCACCGTGGGTCCATGAATAGAAGTGGTTTTACAACTTTGGTTAGGAGTTACACCATGGCATGGGGTATGTGTTGTTCCATCAAATGTTGTATACCATATTATTACACTATATTAAAAGTGTGCCATATTAAATTCAGTTGGTAAATGTATTAACAAGATATGGTTTGGGTTATGCACTAACGTCAGAAGGAATGGGCACCATGTGTGTTGAAACCATAGTATGACCATCCTTAAGCTAATTTTGTGCTAAATGTAAACATTCCATTGCAAATTTGTAATAGTTGTTCACCTACTCAAAACCACTTGCCATGTATAGCCCGAGAGGTTCGACTGAAAAACCTACCCGAGAACTTATAAATTTTTTTCCATTGCACCAGTAAGTTAGTGTTTAAATTGGACAACTAGGTCCATACACCATATTGTGATGCTCAGATGAAGATACCAATATTTTTATTGGGTTCCTCTTTTGGAGAGGTGCAACATCGATATAAAGATCATCTTGATCCAATGAGAACATTTATTTTGAATTTATTTTCTAATATATTCAAATATGCGCAGGTCGGCTTTAAGGTTTTGTACCCCAGCAAATGTGTCACACATCCTCAGTGATGGATATAAAAAAATTGAACGTTGGAGGACATTTCACTGATCTCATCATCACACATATTTCTCTCTCCACTTCTGATTCGTTCGAGCTACTTGGAGGCAAATTTACGGTTCACACGTGGGAGAAGGACGAAGATATTTTCTACTGCAGCTAGCATTTCCACTGCAAGTTTGATCAACGTTGACTTTGTTCAATGCATGGTCAAAAGGAGTTGAATTTTTGTATAGACTTTCATTTCTGCAGTTCATACGTTTTGGCACAAGAACCGAGGTCAAAGGTTGACAGTAGACCGTGCTATGTTTAATTTTACTTGCTTCTATTCTGCATTGAATTTTCTGGGAAGCATTGACTTTTCTGAGTTGACTGTTTGGCTGATTTGAGGGTTGTGTGACATTCCTGGTTAGCTGACCAACTGAGAATTTGTTGGTTGAAGAATCTTGTTGACCATCGTAACACACCAACACACTTATCTATTTTTGGCTTGTCTTTTGTCAATCTACTGGTATGTTCTATCAGCATTTTACTTAATGATTTATGTGATTGAAGTCTAGTATTGAAGAGAAAGTAAAATTGCATCAAGAATAGAACATCTACATAAATTTACCTCGTATCGGAGCTAAGGTGAAGACAAAGCCCTAATTTGTAGAAATCACTGAAGAAGAGGATGGGTTCCTCAAACTACAATGGCTTCAAGGCTGATGATAAATTGACTGGGAAAGATTAATTCCATGCTTTGAATATGACATTGGATCTTATGTTGGAAGACCAAGATGTCATGGACTATGTGCATGGTAAAATCGAAGAGCTTCCATCCACTGCAACTGCTACTGCCAAGACAAAGTATAAGAAGGGGGAGATCAAAGCAAATTTGATGATCAGGGACTCAATTCACAAGAGTCTAGTTGCCTACATCTCTAAGCTGGGCACATCAAAATAAATGTATGATAAGTTGGTAAACATGTTCAAGGCGAACAATGCGAATCAAATACTATTCTTCAAGAATCAATTGAATAATCTGAAGAAAGGAAGGGATGATTCTATTCAATCATAATTTCTGAAGCTGATCGAGATCAAGAACAATCTAATGGCTATTGGGGCGAGAATAGTTGATTGAGATATGGTACTCACTGCACTTGGAGGGCTCCCATCCGAATGGCATGTGTTCAGCACTACCATTCTAAATAATAATGTGATACCTGACTTTGACGAAGTACTATCAAGATGCGTACAAGATGAGACAAGAATGAAGGAGTATGGAAATGAAGGAAATGTTTCCTATGCTGCTCATTCTAGAAAGAAGAACTTTACTGGTCCAAAGAAAAAAGGAAGAGCAGGGGCCCAAGGAAAGAAGGGAAAGTGTTACACTTGTCACAAGCTAGGTCACTATGCTAGAGAATGCCCTTTCAAGAAGGATTTTCCTGATGATGATGGCAACAACAACTGGAGGAATGACAATCAAAGGAACAATAGGTTCAAGGGAAAGAGGAAGGCTCCCTCCGATGGAAATGATCAACCATTCAAAAGGTCGAGAAATTCTAGGTATGAGGAATCAAATGTTGTTGATAAAAGAATTGACTTCATTCTTGTATTTTCCCTCTCTCCTGCATCTCCACCTGACATTATGGATGTCTGGTTGATGGATAGTGGTGCCTCAAGGCACATCACAGGGTTCAAGGAAGCACTCTATGATATAGTTGAGAAGGATACCAATTTGGAAATTATCATTGGGGATAATGCCTCATATCCCGTGAAAGGGATAGGGACTGTGACCCTCCACTTGTCTCAGGATCAAGTCCTTCGCTTGCAGGATCTACTCTATGTACCAAATTTGAAGAAGAACCCTGTGTCTATATCAGCTGTGGAAGACAAAGGTTTCAATGTGGCATTCATTGATGGAAAGGTGTGCATGTGGAATAAGAGCTTCAAGGAATCTATCATGATTGGGTTTAGAGTTGATACACTTTACCAGGTTGGAGGAAGTCCACTGGAGCGATGACATGTGATACTATGGCACTAGAGGTTTGGACACCTTCAATACAAATCCATTCCCGAAGCAAGGAAGGTGGTGACGGGGATGCCCGAGTTCTCAAATAATCATGAAGCTATATGGCAGGGTTGTGCCGAAGGAAAACACACAAGGGGACCTTTCCCCTCAAGCGTCACAAAGACATTTGATGTCTTGCATTGATACATTACGATATGTCTGGTATTTTTCCTGTGAAATCCTTGAGAGGATTTTCTTATTATATGAAACGAATGAGTTCAAGAACTTTTGCAGATGAGCTAGCATAAAGAGGGAGGCCACAATGTATGTGGGCTACAGTGAAACTTCGAAGGCCTATAGAGTCTATGTGCCTAGTCAAATGGAAGTGGAGATATGCCACGATGTCACTTTTGATGAAGATGCTTCCCTGAGGAAAGTAGTCAATCTTCTGAGATCTGAGGAAGATCATGAAGCAAGGCCTAGAAATCAAGAAGGACCAAAGGATGAGACAATACTCGATGTTGAAGGACCAATGGGCCTGATTGAGCCACCTCCTTCACTGGGGAAGAGACCATCATGGCTCATGGACACTCTCGAGGATGCCGAGGGACATATGGCCACAAGGGAAACATTCCATGAAAGCAAGAAGCCGAGTAGATACCAAGGTTATCTAGCAACCATGAGTACTATTGTACAATTTGAGCCTGGATATTTTGATGAAACCATAAAGCTTCAAGTATGGAAATATTATATGCACGAAGAATATGAGTCCATAATGAAGAATGATGTCTGGGATGTTGTTCCAAGACCGGAGGACAAAGCAGTTGTTACCCCGAAATGGATCTACAAGATCAAGCATGGATCTGATGGAAGTGCTGAAAAGTTCAAGGAAAGATTCGTTGCCCGTGGCTTCTCTCAAAAGGAAGGCATAGACTATGATGACATATTTTCACCTGTTGCCCGATATACCACCATTCGATCTATCAGAGCCCTTGCTACTAGACAAGGATGGAGTCTTCATCAGATGGATGTGAAGACTGCATTTCTGCATGGTGTGATAAAGGAAGAGGTATATGTAGAGAAACCTCTGGGGTTTGAAGTCTAGGATCGGGACACCCATGTCTGCAGGTTGAAGAAAGCCCTCTATGGGCTAAAACAATCACCCAGAGCTTGGTACGAGTGGACAGATAGCTACCAGATCAAGATGGGCTTCACTTGTAGTAATGCTAATCCGAACCTTTACTTCAAGGTTGATAGAGAGAAGCCTCTAATTCTGGTGTTGTATATAGACGACCTCTTCCTAACAAGTGCTGACCCTCTCATTCATCAGTGCAATAGGGTGCTTGCTGCTGAGTTCGAGATGAGAGACTTAGGACTAATTCACTACTTCCTGGACCTGGAGGTCTGGCAGAGACCTGGCGATATGTCCTTTCTCAAGGAAAATACATTGTGAAGCTTCTGGAAAGATTTAGTATGGTGGATTATAATTCTGTGTCGACACCGATGGAGCTCAACTTTAAGAAGTTGAGTGGCAGTGCTGCTGGGCCCATGTTAGAAAATCCTACTGAGTATTGTCAACTCATAGGGGCCCTGATGTTCTTAGTGAGAACCCATCCAGATGTATACTCTGTAGTGAACACTTTGAGTCAACACATGGTTGATCATAACATTCACTAGGTTGGTGCCAAGAAACTCTTGAGATTTATCCGTGGCACAATAGACCATTCGATAAGATACACTATCAAGAGCATGAAACTCCATGGATATATTGATGTTGATTTGGCTGACAGTGTGTATGATCGCAAGAGCACATCTGGATGTTGCTTCACATGTAGATCCGCTTCGTGCAGGAAATGGAAGTCGGTAACCCTAAGCACCACTAAGGCCGAATACATTGCAGCATGTATGGCCCATTGTGAATTCATATGGTTGCGAAAGCTCTTCAATGAGTTGTTCAAGCATGTGCTAGATGCCACCATTATCCTTTGTGATAACCATAGGGGGATTCGTTTTTCATAGAATCTCGGGTTCCACAATCGAGCCAAGCATGTTGATGGTTGGTACCACTTTATCTGGTATATGGCACATCGAGGTGCCGTAAGGCTAGCTCATATAGGAACTGATGAGCAAGTCACAGATATTCTCACAATGCCCTTGGGGAAGGTCATGTTCATAACCTTCCATGAGAATCTTGGAATCGTGGAATGACCCTATTCTGAGGGTCTCGTTGGACGATGATATCTTAGAGCTCTGGGGGGATTTTGGGATAGCTTCTCGGAGCTATAAGCAACCACAGGGCTAGGCTTGCCGAAACTTGTTGGTATGCTTCTACCCCATAGTTGTGATGATTGAGATTGTTTACCTCTCATTATCTGTGCCCCGTATGAATCCTACCCATTTGAGTTTCAGACTCATGGGAAGTACCTCTCATTTTGCCAATGAGGTGGGAAAATCTAGAGACTAGTAGCAAAGACTGATGGACACATCAAAGATTATTGTACTCTCTATTTAGGATGGCACGTGTCCAACCACTTGATTTGGGATCAATTCTAGTGAGGTTTCGGACCTCCAACTGACTTTTGGTCAGTGAGACTAACTTCAGATTAGTATATATGACACTCTTGATTCAAAGTGAGGTTTTGTACCTCCTATTGACTTCAGGTCAGATAAACCAACTTCGGGTTGGTACGAGACTCTTTGTGAGTCCTATAGAGGTTTCAGACCTCTGGGCTGAATCTGTTAGCCAAGAATGATGTCTTTGTGACTGACCCACTTCTGTTCTGAAATAAAGAGCCAAAAAATCAAGTTATGGTGGGATGACACATGATTTTGAGTTGCATAGGTGGATGGAGTTCTCCCTAGTTGAGAGAGACTGCTAAAATTGGAAAACTAGGTCCAAACTCCATGTTGTGATGCTCAAATGAAGATACCAATATTTTTATTGGGTTCTTCTTTCAAAGAGGTTCAAGATCGATCTAAAGATCATCTTGATCCGATGAGAAAAACATTTATTTTGAATTTATTTTCTAATTTATTAAAATATGTACAGGTCGGCTTTAAGGTTTTGTACTCAAGCAAATGTGTCACACACCCTCAGTGATGGATCTAAATAAAGTCCATTTTGGAGGACATTTCACTCATCTCATCATCACAGATAGTTCTCTCTCCACTTCTGATTGGTTGGAGCTACTTGGAGGCAAATCTGCGGTTCACACGTGGGAGAAGATGAAGACATTTTCTGCTACTGCTAGGGTTTTCGCTGTAGGTTTGATCAACGTTGACTTTGGTCAACGCATGGTCAAAAGGAACTGAATTTTGGTATATAATTTGATTTATGCAGTCTGTACATTTTGGCACAATAACCGAACTCAAAGGTTGACCATAGACTATGTCGCGTTGACTTTTACTTGCTATTCTTCTATGTTGACTTTTCTAAGCAGTGTTGACTTTTCTGGGTTGACTCTTGAGTTGAATGTTCGGCTGATCTGAGGGTTGTGTGACATTTCTAGCTAGCCGACCAATTGAGACTTTGCTGGTTGAAGAATCCTGTTGACCGCCATAACGCACCAACACACTTATCTGTTTCTAGCTTGTCTTCTATCGATCTACTAGTATGTTCTATCAACATTTTACTTAATTATTTATGTGATTGATGTCTAGTATTGAAGAGAAAGTAAAGTTGCTTCAAGCATAAAACATCTACATAAATTTAGAGTTACAAGTTGAACAATGAGTTGCATAAAAAAAAATTTTATATGCCTGTAATACTCTTTTGAGCGTATCTTGGTCGTTCTTGGTCCTTTTGGAGAAAAGAGGCAAGTGGTGGAAAGATGAGATAGAGGGCTTATTTTTTATAGTAACCAGCAGTGCCTGTGTGCACAGTTCAATTGGTGACATTCCTTGTAAATACCCTCTTTGGAGAATTCCTAATAAAACAGATGCCCACATGGAATTAGACCCAGAGACGTTTTCTAGGAGGGACAAACTCCATAATCAATGTTTTTTGTGTTTGCGTCCTGTAATTTTGGTGATATTCTTATTTGTTTTTCACAATTTTATGTTTAAGGCATAAAAATAACTCATTTTCCTTCATTCATTCACATAAACACTTCCTTATTCAATTGTGCAATTAGTAAATCTTATATATTTCAAATCAACATGTTTTTCATCTTAGTGTTGTTGTGGTTACATATATGACAAATTCTAGTTGATCAGTTTAGTTATATGAATTATGGTTATGTGTATGCCTTTCATTTTATTGATGATATGGTCACGTACAAGATAATTTTTTGTCAAATAGTGTGATCATATGTAAATGGGTGGGTTAGTTATGCATGGTATTAACTTGATGACTATGTTATATGTTGTTGATGAGAATGCTATATGTTAACTTGTTGTTATACGTTAGTCAACTTGATAATTACAGTTATTGTATTAAGATATTGATGTTATTTGTATCATGTTAATTTGGATTGGCCTACGCATATGTATAGTGTTGTTGTATTCATGTATGATTTGATTTATTTGTGATATTTTGTTTTACTAATCTAGACTGAATGTGCATATGTGACTGTTTGGCAATTTTTTATGAACTTACAAGGTGAATATGTTAGCTAGTTACTATTATGGATATCATTAACTTATTTATGTTGTGGAGTTATATCGTGCTAATCTAGATCAATTTTGTAGAAAATATAGCATCCTCTAAGATACATTAAGATATGAGTTGGCTTATGTCATTTACTTCGTGTTTGATTGCTTGATTATGTCGTCTATTTGGTGTTTGGGTGTTGGTGTCTATTATGTTGTCTAGTTGATTTTTTTAACATGGTATGTTTGCAAGTTGTTTGAATGTTTGATTACTTGCATGATATGAGTATGTGTCTATAATATTGTATGAAGTAATTATCTTATTTTAATATTATTGTACTAACACATATGTGTTGAGATATTTTATATGTACTTGAGTGTAAGTAGGTGATAGTTGTAGTATTATGATCTTGAATATTAGTTGATTATGACATGGTTATTAGTCTTCGTAGAGGCTTATTTTAGTTAATAGATATGATTTCTTGATATTTGGAACATGTGATTGACCCGTGTGAATAGTTGCAGGGCAACATGCTTGGTATTAACATGACAATGCAATAGTTTATGTGTTTATATAAATAACAAATGAGCAGTGTGATAGTGCATAGTAGGGCTCGATTGCAACAAGGTAAATGGTTAAAGAAATGAATTGGGTAATAATTAATTTGCCTATGTTTGGAAACCCTAATTCCAAATGAATGAGTGCTTTTCATACATGAAGTATTCTTAAGCTTGATTTTTGCTAACATTATGTGGATATGTGATATAGTCATGAAAATGTTTTTGACATATATATGAGTTGGTTTCTAGTTATGGTTGGTTTCATCAAGGGATTAGAGTCCCTTGAGAGATGATATGTGTATGTGTTTAGATACAAGGAAGAGTGTTTGGAATAACAATGTAAGATAACAGTGTATTCTTATATTAGTCATGTGCTGAAAATTATGTGGTTATGGAAGTATGATGCAGGGGATAGCATGGCAAGAGATTGCCATGAAATCTTGGAGAAGGATCAGGATGAGTTTCGTTCAGAAGCATTGGGGACCCATGGGGATTGAGTCATACTGTTTTTTTCCAGTCTTGTGCTTTTGGTATTTTGTGGTTTGTTTCCCTTGATTTGTGGCTTTGTTTATGTCTAGTGTATGTCCATACCACCTTGTTGTGATGTCATATTGTTATTGCTTCTCATGGTTTTATTATTGTTGTTTCTTGTTCTTTTATTTTGTTTGAGAGTATTAAGAATTGGTTAGGGAAAGAGGAAATTAATGAAGCTCGGGGAGATTTTTGTGGTACCCAACATGTAATGATAGAGACAAATGAAGCTCAATGCATGAGTAAGTGCAGCAGAAGATAAGAATATGATAATTGGTTAGACTGGTTGGGTCCATTGTGGTAAATGGACGGTGGTAGTATAGACAAGAGAAATGAAATAGAAAGGGTAATGAAAATGGATCTAAAGTATTACATTCCTTGGCTATGTCGGGAACTGATGTGCTCAATGTTATGCACAAATGAAGGAAGTTCTCTTAACCTAGACCTTGTGATATCTATAAATTCTCTTTTGATCATGATTATGTTAATGTTTATATATGTATACATGTATGTATGTATGTATGTCGTTTTTGACAAGGTCGTCATGGATCATGATGTTAATGATTACATGTAGATATGTGTGTATGTATGTCGTTTCCTTATAGGATTATGTTTGTTTTATGCTATGTATTATATATGTATGTATGTATATATCTATGTCACTATCTGACAAGGTTTTTAGGGATAATTATTGTGGAGGAATGACTTATTATGTAGGTGAATGACATGGAGAGGTTCCTGGCTATGAGGAATTAAGTAGCAGAGTAGCGTTGACAAATATATGAGGCTAGTATCTTGTGGATATGCTTTAATGATATATGCTTGTACTATTCCTATGTTTATTTTATGGATAGGTGACGCTAAGCGGTACATCAAAGAAGTGAAAGTAGTGCGATCTGCGACATGTTAGGATAAGCATGGATAATGGAAAGACACTAGAGTCAAGGTTGCTTGTGGGTTCATTCTGTGGTCTATGGATGTGCAGTACTACTGTCGTGTATATGTTGTGCATGTTGTATATTCAGTGATTGTACCTATGCTGACATGTACATGTAACATATGTAGTATTGTGTACATATGATGTTGTATTATTGTTGTATATATGTTGTTGTCTATGTATTTCATATGCAATGCTAGGTATAGATGGTGCTATGTACATGTTGGATGTGTGGTGTTTTGTACATATCACATTGTGTGTTGAGATTCAACCACATTGTGTGTTGAGATTCAACAAGATGATGAGCTTAGTGAAAAGAGTCGACTTCACTAAGTGGGCCTGCAGGCTATTTTTGGAGAAAGTCTATTTTTAGACATGATGATTATATTTCGAAAGTTGTAGGATGCTATTTGTGGATGGTTGATCAAGATGGAAAAATACATGAAATTATATTTTTAGAATATTGGGCGAAGTCTATTTATATATCGTTAATCTAAAAATAGATGCATGTTAATTATTATTAGCTCTTAATAATAATCGGGCGCTAAACAACAACTTATTCTCCTGGAGCACTTCAGTTCAGTGCACAGATGTGGCACAACAACTGACAAAAGGAACTATGCTATTCCTAAGGGTTTACTGGAGCTATTGCATGGAGAAATTAGTTAGAACTCAAGTGGTAGAGTTATGACACAGTTGGAAGAAGTAGTTATGGATAGTCCTTTCAGCTAGCTACTCCTACACTTTTGCAGATAAGGGTTCAGGTGTTCTTTTCAGTTGGAAGATTGCACATTTTGTGGAGCTAGTTTTTCCAATAAACGAGGAACACTCAGCCACCTCAACTCAGCCACTTCGAGCTGCATACTATCATGTTATGTCTTCATTTGTATTTCAATTTTCTTTTTATGTTTTGATAAGCTCTATTATATGTATAGGATTGTAATAAAGTCTCTAAAAAACATAATTGCACTTTTTATGGAGCCCTTTTACATAACTCCTTTTTATATATATACAATGTAAGGGAAGGAAGAAATGGATCATTGGTTGTACCTTTCACGGCATATTGTGTTGTACCTTTTTGAACATATAATACATCCACATGCACTCTTGAGGACTCACAAATTGTATGGTGTGTGTACTTCTTACCTTCTTATGTGTTTCCATTATTTATTGTTTCATTCCAGATTATGATTTACATAGTTCTATCTCATGTTATTATCAGTATTGTGAACCTTAATGACATATTAATATGTTCTTGTGAGTCTTATTTTATCAAGAATTCCTGATGTAGTATGAATTGAAGACAATTGATAACAATTCCTTGAGGTTGAATTAAATCCTATCTCATATTCTTATAAGTATTTTGAACTAGCATACATGATTAATATGTTTTTTTCAATATTGATTTATCAAGAATTCCTGATTGATGAGGTCATGTTAGTTGGAAGCATTCTATGCAACATGATTCTTAAAATGTAGCATGAGACTATTGTAGGTATTTTTAAGCATTATTTCATTATAAATTTCAAGTCTAGAAATTTTTTCACTCTTTTCTCTTAAGCAGTGGGCTTCTATTACAGATCCACTGTTCATCTTCCATTATCCTCACAATCAAACTACAAACCCAACCTTTCTACCATATCATATACCAGTGCCCTCATATGTGTGAAATATTCTTATTTGTTCAAAACCTCTTTCAGTGTGTGTAATTTCCAACCACTTTCCAAAAACTAAATCAATTCAAAAGAAAATCCCTTGAGCTTAAGATGTGTCTATTGAGGCAGTTGTCACAATCCAAGTGTTGCTTCTGGTGCTAACATCTTTTGGTGCATCTGCCGGGAGACGAATATTTTGAACTTAGTATTCTCCCAAAGTTTTTCCATGAATTCCTAGTACTAGTTTTAAAGGTGAATAAAGACTAGTCACTCTTTCTGATTGTAATTTGTTCACCTGGCGACTCCACAAAGAGGATGAGGGGTTTCAAGACCACCTACCACAAGAAGAAAAATCAAAGATCACATCCTGTGATTCCAGTTTCTGACCTAGAGAATATCGTAAAGGATGCAAGAGGGAAATAGAAACCAGCTGAAGGTACATCACATTTAGTGAAAAATATGCATTCAAAGTACATTCCACAAGAAAAGGTACCATCATCTGTCTCACAACCTAAAGAAATTTATGTTTCAAAGCAATATCCTAAAATATTTCAAGTTGAAACTGCTTCCATAAAAGGCAAAGTAGATTATGTGATTATATGTTAGTGAAGAAAACCAAAAATTAGAAAACTTTGTGCTGACAGAATGGGAACTAGAACAATTGTTGGAAATTGCACCCTTCCTAGATCAAGCTATTTTAACTGAAGAAGACATTAAAACAATCCTGAGTTTTCTTCAAACTCATCCTGAATATGAGTCCTTTTTTAGCCCACAATAGGAGTATTTTTCTTTGTCTCAAAACCCAGCTATTGGCTCATCTTCTTCTCATCAAGGAGGAGGTAACCTTCCTAAAAATTTGACCTTTAATTTCTTTGAATTTTTAGCTCAACAGAACAAAGTTGAAGCTGCCCCAATTCTTAAAGAATCTACATCTGAAGCTGATTCTCTTGGAGAGGTTGAAATAAAGCCTTCTGGTGTCCATCTATTTTAAAATCCATTGTTTTCATCTCCCAAGCCTGAAAAACCAGCCCAAGAATTTCAATCTTCTGCAATTCCAAAACAACTACAAACTCCACAAACTGAAATTTATAGCATTCACACTTCTTCATCGGGAATTTTTCCATTATTTGTAGCTCAGCAAGTCATGGCTCATCCTGATCCTACAAGGATGCAAAAGATTGTTGTTGCAAGATATACACCACTCGCTCTTCCTCAACCTTTGCATCTTCTTCCTCAAGGGTATTATTTGAAATATTTTCCCAAGTACACAGGGGAGGGAGAAGGAGTATCTGTTGAAGAACTCTTAGTTTCCTTTTACAGTTATGCTACTAACCAAAACATAGAACATGAAGATGTCTAGTCAAGACTCTTTGTTCAGATTTGAGATGGAGAAGCTCATAAGTGGTTCAGAAATTTGCCACCAAATTAAATAACATGAATAGTTTCTTTGGAGGAAGTATTTGTTAAAAAATGGGGTAGCCGTAAGGATTACCTATATTACCTCATAGAATTGGGAGCTTTAAAGAATAAGATTGATGCGTAATTGGTAGACTTTACAAAGAGATTCAATAAAGTCTATCAAAATATTCCTGTAGAAGTCAAAGCTCCTGAAACCACAGCCATGATAACCTTTTCCAATGCCTTAGACTCCAATTTTTCACTGTGGTTGAGAGCTAAGAAGCCACAAACATTGGTGGGTATGCAAGAGGCTGCTATTGGAGTGCAGTCCAATATTATGGCCTCAAACAAGATGAAAAATGAACAGGGGAAGGAAGAAAAGGATAAAATGAAAAATAAAGAGGAGAAACCATCTTCCTCATCTAAAACTTTCACAGATGAAGAAAATCTTGATAAAATGTCTAATTTGATTAAAGATATTTCCTCAAAAATGACAAAAATGGAGATAGAAAACAAGCCTACTGCTAGACCCATATAAAATTAAGGAAATAGAAATCAAGCTCCTTTTAAGAGACGCTTTCATCCTCAAAAAATTTTACAACACCAAAGAAGAAATCTAGATGTTAAAAATGTTCAGCCTCCACTAAATAATTTTGCTGAAGAAAATAAACAAGAATAAGAAGAGGAGGATGAATATATTAATCTTGTTGGGGAGAAATCACAGTAAATTTGTTGGACTTTGCAAGACTATGAAGATCAGTCTACGATAAATATATTTTCAAATGATGAAGAGGCTCATATTCATGTTCAAAATGATAAAAAGCATCCTGAAAAGCAGGCAAGAAATTATCCTTTGAGGTCAAAAGGGGTTGTCTAACAACCTCAACAAAAACAAGATATTGAAAAACATTCTGCCAAACAAAAGGCCAAGGTTAATGATGTTCCTCCATCACCTAACCTTGCCTATATCATCAAAACAACTGCTTCCCATGAAAATTCTAATGATGGACATAGTGGTTGCATGCATACCTTCGACTATATTTGGAATGATTCTTTCCAGATCTTGGTCGAAAAATATGGGAGGCGCTCTTCAAATGCATATGACATCCGCCACTATCCCGGTGTTTGGAGGAGAATTTAGGAGGTTGTATAGTTAAACACGGATGGATTATATCATAAGTAATCAAAACAATCCCTCAAATCATCCTATATATGAAGAGGAGAAGGAGTTAGGGTCATCTATTTTACACCTTGTTGCTGATGACAACAATTTTCAGCCTCAAATCAGTGAAAAAAAACAGCTACCAGTCACAAAAGAGAAGAATTTAGAAGCAGGGTAGATCTGGAAATTGTATTTTGATGGAGCTTCATCAAGGTAGGGATCAGGGGCTAGTGTAGTTCTTATTTATCCCACTCAGCAGGTATTCACTTGATCATACAAATTACAATTTTTCGCTACTAATATCATTGTTGAGTATGAATCACTGATTGTAGGAATGAAGGCAACAAAATATTTGAGAGCTGAACAATTGATTTTTTTTGGTTATTAAGATTTGGTGGTACAACAGGTGAGAGATAACTATCAAGTAAAAAATTTAAAATTGAAAAATTACAAAAACAAGGTTTGGGAGTTATTTGAACATTATTTTTCAGCATTCAATTTGAATTTTGTTTCTAGAGAAGAAAATGAAATGGCAGATTCATTGGCCATTGCTGCTAGTAATTTTAAGGTTCCTCTTGATGTTAAAGAAACCTATGATATTTAGATTAAAAAAATACCTTCCATTCCTAAAAATATCAAATACTGGAAAGTATTTGAAGATGATAAAGGAATTCATAAATTCTTGGAATGTGTGGAGGCTTTTTCAGACATTCAGATTGACAATGAACAAGACACAGCTAAAAGTCAGAACAACAAGCCATTCAAAAATACTATATGAAAACAAACTTTATTCCTAAAGGATTGGTTCCTTTAGAAAGGTTTTTCGACAATAATGATGTCTTTTTAAAGCCTGATAGTAAGACATATGAAGAGAGTACATTTGATTGCAACATTGGTACTGAAATTCAGCCTACATATGTTAAAGTTTCTAAATTTCATCCTCAAGAAAATAGAACTAAATATGTCAAGTTGTTGAAGCAGTATGCAGACATTTTTGTTTCATCCTATAGTGATTTGAAGACATATGACAGAAATATAATGGAGCATAAAATCACTCTTAAATCTGAAGAAAAAATATGGTGCAGAAGATAAGTCATATTAATCCTATGTTGCTCCCTATTATTGAGAAAGAAATTAGAAAATTGTGGGAAGCCAAAATAATTCTTCCTTTAATATTTTCCAATTGGGTAGCTAACATAGTCCCGGTTCGAAAGAATAATGGCGAAATAAGAATTTTTTTTTCGCAATTTTAAGTGGTGTTCGTTGAAGGATAGCTACCCTTTACCCAAAATGGACCATATTTTGCAGAAGGTTGTAGGATCAAAGAGGTTGTCAATGATAGATATATTTTCATGATACAATCAAATTTTAGTTGACAAACAAGACAGTGGGACAACAACCTTTACTATACCCTGGGGAAGTTTTATGTACAATAAGATGCCTTTTCGTTTAATGAATGCAGGTGCAAAATTTTAGCGAGCAATGGACATTGCCTTTGCAGGAGAAAAGGACATATTTTTTGTCATTTATTTGGATGACATAACAATATTTTCGAAATCTGATCATGATCATTTAAAACATTTGCAGCAAGTGTTTGATAAGTGAAGAAATTTTGGTTTGTCTTTAAACCCAAAGAAATTATGCTTTGTTGTTCAAGAACGAAAATTGTTGGGGCATATAGTATCATAAAATTGTATTTGCATTGACCTAGGGAGAGTTGAATCTATACAGAACGTTGGTTTACCCAAAAATAAGAAAGAGTTACAATCATTTTTGGGTAAGATTAGTTGTCTGAGGCGTTTTATTCCAAACTTTGCTGAATTAATTAAACATATAAATGTCTTGTTGAAGAAAGATTCAGAGTTCAGGTGGAAAGATGAAGCAAAAAACTATTTCTTAGCAATCAAATATGCCTTTACTGAAGCCCAAATGTTAATCAACCCTGATTTTGAGAAGTATTTTATGAATTTTTCATATGCTTCTGAGGAAACTATTGCAGCAGTTTTACTTCAAAAGAACAAGGAAGGCTTAGAGAAGCCAATTTATTTTTTTAGTCGTGCATTATGGGATGTTGATTTAAAGTACAACTTGGTTGAAAAACAAGAATATGCACTGTTGAAGGCTTTGAATTCCTTTAGAATTTATTTTTTGCATTCTAAAGTCATTGATTTTGTGCCAAATATTGTTATCAAGGATGTATTGTTGCAGCCAGACACAGATGGTAGGAGGGGAAGATGATTGAAAAAGATTCTGGAATTTAACATTGAAATCAGACCTATTAAGTTGATAAAGGGACAAGGTTTAGCCCGCTTGATGGCAGAATCAAATTTCAAATCTTTAAATCTGAACATGGAGATACCTGAAGAAACAGATAAAGAAGGTATAATTGATTATCCTGAAATATTTTATTCCAATTGGTACAAGGATATAGTGTAATTTTTGTTAAATTTCATTTGTCCTCAAGAAATGGAAAAATCAAAGAGAAGGGTTTTTAAACTGAAGGCTGTTAAGTATTGCATAATGGAAAATCATCTTTATTGGAAAGACCCTATAGGAGTTTTGTTGACACGTGTAGATGAAGTTGAGCCATAGGAAGTTATGGCGGAGATACATGTAAGGGTATGTGGTGGTAATTTATACTGGAAAGCTACCACAAATCAAATTCTAAGAGCTGGCTATTATTGGCCAACTCTTTTCTCTGATGTTTTTTCTAAAGTCAAAGCTTGTACCGAGTATCAAAAGTTTGCTGGTAAGCAAAAGCTACTCCCACTACCTCTTATTCCCATTTCAGCAGATGATCCTTTCCAGTAGTTGGGGCTAGAATTCATTGGTGAGATTCACCCGAAATCATCAGGGCAACATAGGTGGATTCTTATAGCCACAGATTATTTCACCAAGTGGATAGAGGCCATTCCAACCAGAAATGCCACTAACACGGTAATAATTATATTTATGTTGGAAAATATTATGTCTAGATTTGGCTTCCCTCAAAAGTTGGTAACTAACAATGCAATGGATTTTAAATATGCTAATATGAAAAATTTGTGTTAGAATTATAACATTTATTTGACTCATTCTACACCTTATTACCCCAGGGTAATGGGTTAGCTGATTCTTTGAACAAAATTCTGGTAAGAATTATAAAAAAAATATGATGACATAAAACAAAATAAATTGGGATACTCAGCTAGTAAATGCTCTTTGGGTAGATAGGGTGAGTAGCAAAAGATCAATTGGAGTTTCTCCCTTTTAATTTATTTATTGTGTTTATGCTATGATGCCATTACAGTTGGCCCTTCCTGTTATGAAGGTTTTACAAGATGAAACTAATAATTCAAATCACATTCAAAGAAGGATGTTGCAACTGATTAAATCTCATCAAATCTGGGAATCCCTAATGGAAAAAACACATAAGTACAAAGCCAAAATAAAATTTGTCTTTGAAAAAAGAGAAAAACAATAGGTATTCCAGGAATATGATTTGGTGTTGCGTCGAGATGCAAGAAGTGAAGACCATGGAAAGCATGGTAAGTTTGATAACTTGAGGTTTGGTCCATTTAAAATTGCTCAAGTTCTGGAAAATAATACATTTCTGCTCAAACATTTAGATGATTATCAATTAAATGGAGGTCCAGTCAATGGTTATTATCCCAAAAAGTTCTTTGTTTGTTGATTCAACCAGTCTTTCCATTGTAAATATCTGGAGATATGTTTAAATACGACTCCATGCCCAATGGTAGTGTAATGTCCCAAATTAGCCCAAGCTAATTGGAACATTTCATTTGTCTTAATTTTATACATTAATGAATAAAATGTAAAGGAGGACATGAAAAACTCCTAAACTCAAGAATAAATCAGTGCCTATGTGAAAAGAGGCATATTTGAGCTACTTGAATAAAGCTTGCAGGTGTGGAAAGGGTCAAGACCACCAAAGGAGATCCTATTTGACCAAGTCAACCAGCGTTGTCTAGGTTCATTGAACCTCCTAGATGGACTGCGCAGTTCTAGAAGGGGTCTCCAAGTGTGAAAGGGGCCAAAGAGATGAAGTGGTTTAGGGTTTTCCAAGAAGCCCTAATGTTATAAAAAGGAGGAGAAGGCACATGAAAGAGGTTGTTGATGATTTTAGAAGTTGCTTGAGCAACTCAAGTTCTCTTGGTTGGTTAGCCAAAGAGAAGAGGATCTCCTGTTTAGGAATCCTCTCTCCTTCCATGGAGTAGCTCTTTGGAGGAGGATGTGCTAATTTTCTCCACTATCTGGCATTTTGGCGAAGCTTCATCTCCATTATCAACGCTAGTCTTGTTGAGGGTTTTGCAGCTACTGTGAAGTTGCAGCAGGTGGTGACTTAGATCTGCAAGGTTTTGATTGTTTTGAGGGATTCCTCTCAGGGAGGGTGTCTTGTGACCACCCGGAAGAGGATATCCATTGTATCTTCATTTCATATCTGTATATTTCACATATTGTTATATTCTGTTCAAGCTACAGTGTTGTATCCTTAGGGAACTGCGTTATTTTCTATGTACTGCTTCACTATTGTTAGATCTTTCATTGTACTTGATTTCTGATGATTGAGGCTTGCCTCTCATCTTGTAGATTCATCTTGTAGCTTGCTGATATCTGTTGTACATATCTGATATACTGTAATAGTATTCATCTTCAGCAATTTCTGGAATTTTCCTGCAGTTCCATGTATTATAAGTCAGATCTACATCTTCTTGTGCAATATTGTGTGAAAACCCCAAAGGGGATTTGTAGAAGAGGCTAAGTAGTTTCTAGATCTGGTATAGATCTAATGTTACAGCCATAGATCTTCCATATATCTGAGTTCCATTATTTATCTACTGAATAACACTTAGAGGGATGCATTCCATTCCTTTCTGCAAATTTATAAATGCCGGAGATGTCATTTTAGTGGATTTCTGCATTATTATTTCATGTGATTTTCTATATGTTAATGGGAGAATCTTTCATAATTCCGATATGATTTTTCATGACTGAATTTTAAACCTTATTTCTAGTATCCAGTGATTACTGGGAAAAACTGCGCAATTCTGGTTGCTGGGTTTTCATGTTGCGGCAGCTCTTCTCTTTAGCTGATTTTTAACTAGTCAGCTTCGTGGGAGATCTGTTTAAGGTTCTTAAACACATTTTTTTCAGCTAAAATTCATCATGGAGGTCGCACATAGCATAATATAGGTAATACAAGCCCTGGTATGTGTTATTTTTTCACTCCCTTTCTTATGCAACGTTTTCCCTAAGCCTGTTGCAGAATTTCCTGAAGAAGAAATCTCCCGCTCCTTCCTTGTTTGGTTTTTGCTCCTCTTTTGGATTCCTTATTTAGATATAAAGATATAAGAATAACAAGGGCTGAAAAATAAATTTGGAGTTTGTTATTTCGATATTTAATATGTTTCACCAATCTTCTATAGACAGAGTCTGGAACGGGCCAGGGAGCCTCTTGTTTTCACCATCTCTTTAGAGGTGATATAACCAGTAAATTCCCTAGCAGTCTATCTCTAGTTTAGATATATTGTTGTGATCTCATATTTCTGTGATTCCATAGTGGAATATCTTAAGATATTCCCTACTGAGCCTAATTTTCTCCATTTGGGACATTACAGTGGTATCATAGCATGATCTCTGGCTCAACCTGTGAGATCAAGCTATCAGAGAAAATGCTGAGAAGAAAGTAGAATGCAGAAAGCATGGAGAGGATGAGATTACTCTCATCTCTTTTCAGATCAAAGAAGAACCTCTCTAAAGAAGTTGGGAAAGAAGAAGAAAGAAGAAGCAGTGAAGCTCCCAAGGAGTTTCAAGGAAGAGAATATTTTCCAGTCAGATCTCTGAGATCTATACATGAGGAACATTTTGAATCCTCATCTCATGGATATGTGCACTTAGCCATATCACTTAAGCCTCAGCATTATTTTAGTGACTTCTTCATGAAGAGGAAGAAAGAAGTAGTGAGTTTGTTGGATGCATTACCAAGGGCCAGATCTCCTTTGGGTGAAGGATCCTCTCCTCAAAAGGGAAGCATGAAGGTTTCTCCTTCAAAATATGACAAATATCTAAGGTCTCTTGTTGATGTTGAAAAAATTTCAGTTTTGAAGAGGGGAAGAAGGAAAGAGGTAGTAACGCAGTCACAACAAAGGCACCTAAAATACCTCATGAAGAGGAGAATGGAGCACTTGCTCCAAGGAGGAAAAATCTTGCATTCTTGCAAGGAGTTCCAAAAATGTCTCACACATCAAGATCTTGATACCATGCATGGGTAGCATGTATTATCATTACCAAGTGGTGAGATCTTGAAGGTAGAAGGAGGAAGAGAGGTGGAAGAGCGTCTCAATAAGAAGAGCATATATCCTTCTCTGTTCCTAGGGTTGGAGAAACAAAGAAGGCTAAAATATCAATGCAAGCAAAGCAAGGACATATCAGTTCCTACATCTTCTCATGATCTATGCCTTGATGTCTCCTTATTTGAAGGTGTTAGCCCCTTATGAATTCCTTGACAAGCAAGCAAGGGGCTATATTGTCTTCTGAGCCTCCAAGGAATGCATTTCCCTTGAAAACACATCATCCTTGAAGTCTCGTTATGTTCCCTACTTTTGACTGTTTCCCTCTGCTAATCTGTTGTCCATGAGCCTTGCTGAAAGATAAAAATTGTGCCCCAAAGGCCATTTTCTGTCCCTTGTTCCTCTGTAGAATTCTCCTTTTTCCCCTTTTCTCCCCCTCTTCCAATTCCCCTTTTACCCCCTCTTTTTCCCACTAACCCTCTAAAAATCTCCTAAAATTCCCCTTGAATCCTACCGTTGCCCTCTTTTTGGCCAAATTTCCCATTTTCCTCCCTATCGTTACCCATTCCCAACCTTAAATTTCATTAAAAATGGGCTAAAACCCACCTTTTTACATTGTAATAGGGCTTAGCCCCTTTTTCCGCCAGCCCTTTTCAACCACTTCCCCATGTAACCCTTACCCAAGACCAAGCGCTTAATGCCTTGGGGGCTAGTCGCAATTGCGACTTGCAAACAAGCGCAGCCCTTTGTAAAACTGCAAAACTCCGATGCGATTGCATTTTGCCATTAAGTCCCACGGGGTGATCCGCACCATTAATCTACCACGAAGATCCGACGGCAGAGCGCCAATTGCACCCCCCGCCCAATCGCAATCGCAATGTTTTATGTGTGCCCCCCGATCGGCTCATCGAAAGTGTTTGCGACGTGATTAATCGCATTGCAAGTATTTGCGACGTGATTAATCGCATCGCAATACAATGCGATTGCATTGATTGCGCCATCCCTCCTATCCTCCGATTACACCCTCCCTTCTGATTGCATCGCAGGTCCTTCCCTCCGATCCCCAATCGCGCCGTCTCCCGATTTCATCCCGATCGTCCATCCCCCCGCCGATCTGACGGTCATCGCTCCTCCAGCCCAATCACAATCAAAATGTTTTAATGAGGCATTTCTTTGTTCCCCTGATTGCGATTGTTCCGATTAGATCTCTCCCGTCCGTTTCTCCCGATATATCCAACGGTCATCGCTTCTCCATTCCCGATCGCAATTGGAACTTATGAAATGTGTTCCCCTTGCCTCTTCCGATTATGATGTTCTGAGTTAATCCTGACCACCCGTTAGATCTAGCGATCTGACGGCTCAGATCTGATCGCCCTCCGCCTCTGGCTGGGTCTCACCTCATCGCATTTCCGTTGCATTTCATGTATTTCTTGTGTATTTCCTCCAAGGTCCAAACCTTTGCATTTTTGCATAAAAGTTTAACATTTCATATGTATTTTTCCCATTTCATGTATCATTCCACTATTGGTCTCCGTCGTTGATCTGCGCCTCCGCATCACGATCAAACAATCTGCGCTGCATTCCACCACCAAAACCCTATTTTTCATAATTTCCACCATTTCATTGAATTTTTCACCATTGTTTCGTGTATAACCATCGTTCCACCGTCGCGCTGTCATATCTTCCACCCTCCGCTCCATCTGCCCTCATATGTATTATTTTGTTTACACACAATTGTGAGTTATTACAGGGTATAGAAGGTGAGAAAACCACCATAATTACACAAGTATGGATACAACGACAATGTTTTCACTGACAGACGTGCAGAAGTTATTATATAGCAGGTTGTCCTACATCAGCAGAATGTTTTCTTCCTAGGAAGGACAGGTTTTCCCATACGGTTTTTATTATATGCCGTGCTCCATGGGAGATTTCCACCTAGAACACAGTCCAAAGCTCTCAGAGCATTTTTTTCACAAGTATGGCAGACCATTCCGTCATTTATTTACCATTTTTCTCGTGCACCAAGGGTACTATAGAGTACAACAAACCAAAATACATTAGGACCATACCAGAGTGAATGGAAGCCGAAGAAGACCATTCGTTCTTCCATAAGAGTACCAAAGATTAATGCTTAGGATTTAAAGCAGAATGGGCTTCGGCCCCTTCGTTCTGGTCTGAGTTTAATGTTTTATTTAGTGCTTCACCCACCTCCTCTACCCTCTTTCAGCTATATAAAATCCCTGAGAAGTTATTGTAAAGGTTGTTGTCCAGTTGCTGCTGTTGTAGTTAGAGGGATTCAGTTTTGACTGTTAGAACAGTCTTGGGAGGGAGTAGCAGAGTAGTTGTTTTGTAGTAGGTTGGGAGGAGAATTTTGGACCATATTAGTCATTGAGCTCAGTGTACATGACTAGTTTTGCATCATTAATCAAAGCACATTTCACAGGATCATGGTCTATTACTATTGGTGATGTTTTTCTCACTCTGTTTATTACATTTTCACACTGTTTCATTTTATGTTGGCTCGCATCAGAAACATGGCATAATATTTACCCTTTTTAGGTACCTTATGTCTCTGCTCTCCTTGCCTTAATGTTTTTTTCTATATGTGTATCTGAGGAATGATTTCAGTTGATTTAACCAGTGTAGTGGATGTTATTTCCTGCTAGCTGATGTATGAATTAAATGAATTTGTCCTTAGATGTTCTTGTTGGGTTTAAGCTGGAAGATTTGGGAACACTGGGGATTAGAGTTAGCCCTGTCCACTAGGATCCTTGTACAACCAGCTGGCCTTTCTAAGATCTCTTTGTTAGACTTATCTTTGTTTCCCTTTTGAGTATGTCTAAGCAGTTCTGGAGTTAAATGACCTCTGACCTGATCTATAGACAGAAAATGGGTGTCTTTCCTTCTTTCACTTTCAATCCTTAATGTTCCATCCCACCATCTATCTAAAAGATCCTTTAGTGTAGATGACTTGCCCTCTGAAAGCCTTGGTTAGTTGTTGCATGTAATTACCTTTCGTGACTCCATATCCCAATGGATGGCACTTTCTTTACCTATCCCCTTTGCTATAACATCCTCCTGCTTTCTTTCCTTTCCTTCCATTACCTTCTCAGTCTATGATCTCATGACCAACCCAGCAACCAACGAACCAAATCATTTCAAACCCCCCTTTGTGCTTCATACCTAACCTAATATCTCATTTTAAGCTTTCAAAGATATATCATTCTTTTTTCTATTGGAGAGATCCCTCTCTGGGTCCAGGAGGGCTAGATCCTAGGGCCCCAAAGTGGTTATGATGTTGTGTCATCTTTTGGTCTTGCCAATCTGGCCAAAACATGGGAACCCCAACATAATGGAGACTCCACTGGGGAACTAGACCACTTTGCCTTTAGATTGGCATCTCATTGCTAATGGTGGACAACAGCCTACTTTAGACAGTCAAATTCATCCACCTGGTGACTCCACACTCCATAATCCTCAAAGACTCCACTGGAGGAAGAACCTGAAAGATGGCCAGACCTCATAGAAGGGTAGAACATACGGGTTGGATTTGGTTTAAAGAATTCATTGTTTTTGTCTATCACTATGCTCTATCCTACTTCAAGTCTGACCAAGTGCACCAAGAAGAGACCCACATTGAGTATGGGAAAGATTTCAAGCCTCAACCTTCAGATCACGAGAAAACATGTACCCCTGTAAAAAACCTGGTGGAACAAGAAGCTCATGTTGTAGCTCCCACCCTTAAAGAAGCTTCAAGCAGCCATGAGCCCATTGTTACACCACCTACACCTACAAAGGTCATAGAAAGATATAAGCCTCTGGTTTTACCTCTTATCTTCCAACCCCTTCCTTCAGAACTTATAAACCAACTGCCTCATTTTGATGGAGAAAATAAAGGGGCCACTGCTGAAGAACATGTTCAAAACCTTGAGGATTTACTTGAGTTGTATGAAATAGAATAATATGATGTGTGCATCCGAATGTTTGCCTTTCCATTACAAGGAAATGTTAAGAGTTGGTTTAAAGGCCTTCCAGTGGCAAGAATTTTCGGCTTTCATCAATTTTCTCAAGTTTTCCTTGATAGGTGGGCAGCCTCGAAGAATGCTCTCCTCATCCTAAAAGAATATCAGAATTTGAGAAGGCAGCCAGGAGAGACAGTGCATAATTTTTCAGCCAGGTTTAATAAGGTATATGATGCAATACCTTCAGATATAAAACCACCCTTGGGATGGGCTTTATTGCACTATCCAAGTTCTTTTGACCCCGAGGTGGAATTCCATATAAGAGAAAGAGAACCTTCGAGCCTGGAGGATATGCAAAATATAGCAATAACTGTCGAATACAACATAAAGTGCAGGGAGGAAAGGTTAAAAGCAGCAAGGAAGGACAAAACAGAGAAAATAGCGCAGATCTCTTTAGAGAACAAGCTGGAAAGACTGATAGAGACTGCCAACTCCTTTCTAAACATAGAAGAGGAAGAATATGAGGCCGAAACCAGAAATGATGATTGGAAAAGACATGCTCCTTGTCCTCAAGAAAGACAAACCAGATCACTGCAAGACAGAAGCCACATGCCAAACACGCACGATGAACTAGAGCTTGAATCAGGAAATGAACTTGCAAACTATTTTGAAGAAAGACTCGCTAAGAGTCCTGAAGACTTGATGGGTGACAATGCTTATAATTATGACTATGATTTCTTTGATGTTGGTCTGTCTGATGATAATTTTTTCCAAGGGGAAACTGAGCTTGCAGAGCCATCATCAGTAGATTCATGGGAGGAAGATTACGACCATCAACTTCAAGAAAATGATGAGTCAATGTACGCTATCTATGATACTGATGGAGAAAGCGTTGAAAGCATGATAGCAGATGAAGATTCATTGAATATTCTCTCTGTTTTATATCCAAACATCAGTTATACTTGCCAAGAGGATGGAAGATGACAAATCTTCAGCACAAAGGACAAGGAGGAAAGAAATGAAGAAAATCTTGAGCGGAACGAATATACTGAGCCTTCTCCCGAAAGGATTAAGGTAATCAAAGAAAAAACCCACTCAAGAATATGTTAATTTTTTCATAGAGTTCAGTCTGTTTCAGCAGAACCAGCCTGTGTTACTAGAGGGAAGCACTGTAGAATATAATAAGCCCTCTAGCTCAAGCTGCATTGAATATGAGCGAGACCTTCTTTCCCATAGACATCTTCGTCTGGATCTAGTGGGAGAAGAGATATTCCTGGTTGATGCCCATATGCCAAATACTCCCAAACAGGAAGAGGAGGAGGGTGATTACAAAGGCCTCACTGCAGATGCAGTGATCAAAGTTGCCCGGGACACAGACAGCCTACCAATCATGGAAGGCCTTAAAAAAGAAAGTATATACCATATTTTTGTTGATCCTGTGGCAGAATACATGGAGGCCCTGATTGGCTCAGCTCCTCAAGCATCAATCCTATGCAAGATCTAGATTCATCAAGAGAGGGTACCACTGATGGTGACCGCAATTTTGAAGAACCACATGTAGAGCACCCTGTGGTTATCTTTGACAGGCAGTGAGTGCTGATATCCTTTTTTGTTACTGCTTGACTAGATGCATTGGCATTATTGTATCACCTAGAACATCAGGGATTTCCAAGTAGAGTAGGGTAGGTAGGAATTCTGAAATAAAGCTCAACCTGTGAGCATGTAGTTAGTTGTTTTAATTTCTGCAAAGTCCAGCAAGCCAGACAGTCTAATCATGGCTTGGTTGTTTTTCAATTTCTGTCTTAGAATGTAGAGAAGAAATCTGTTGGACATTCTAATCCCAGCAGATATTAGTTTAGGTAGAGAGACTATGAGGCCAACAGTCTAATCTCGTCTCATGGAGTAATAAGGGTAGATTTAGAATAGGTTTATTTGCTGTTGTAAATAAATGATGTAAAGGGTCTGCTAGTTCAAATGCACCCTAGAAGGAAAATGCTAGGATTGTATAATGGGTAGGTAGATTATTTGGGAATTTTTCTGCTGATCTATCATATTTGTGGCAGCTGAAATCAAAGAAGAAAGGTGGCTTAAGAAGCAGGTATCTAGCCTACACCAAAGATCATTTTCTTAATTCTTGACTCCTTCAAGAAGAAGCCATCCCCATGTGGAGCAATTGTTAGCCCCTTATGAATTCCTTGACAAGCAAGCAAGGGGCTAGATTGTCTTCTGAGCCTCCAAGGAATGCATTTCCCTTGAAAACACATCATCCTTGAAGTCTCATTATGTTCCCTACTTTTGAATATTTCCCTCTGCTAATATGTTGTCCATGAGCCTTGCTGAATGATAAAAATTGTGCCCTAAAGGCCATTTTTTTTCCATGTTCCTCTGTAGAATTCTCCTTTTTCCCTTTTTCTCCCCCTCTTCAAAATCCCCTTCTACCCCCTATTTTTCCCACTAACCCTCTAAAAATCTCCTAAAATTCCCCTTGAATCCTACCCTTGCCCTCTGTTTGGCCAAATTTCCCATTTTCCTCCCTATCGTTACCCATTCCCAACCTTAAATTTCATTAAAAATGGGCTAAAACCCACCTTTTTACATTGTAATAGGGCTTACCCCCTTTTTCCGCCAGCCCTTTTCAACCAATTCCCCACGTAACCCTTACCCCAAACCAAGCGCTTAATGCCTTGGGGGCTAGTCGCAATCGTGACTTGCAAACAAGCGCAGCCCTTTGTAAAACTGCAAAACTTTGATGCGATTGCATTTTGCCTTTAAGTCCCACGCGGTGATCCGCACCGTTGATATACCATGAAGATCCAATGGTGGAGCGCCAATCGCAACCCCCGCCCAATCGCAATCACAATGTTTTATGTGCGCCCCCCGATCGGCTCATCGCAAGTGTTTGCGACACGATTAATCTCATCGCAAGTGTTTGCGATGCGATTAATCGCATCGCAATACAATGTGATTGCATTGATCGCGCCATCCCTCCTATCCTCCGATTACACCCTCCCTTCCAATCTCATCGCAGGTCCTTCCCTCCGATCCCTGATCGCGCCGTCTCCCGATTTCATCCCAACCGTCCATCCCCCTGCTGATCCGACGGTCATCGCTCCTCCAACCCAATCGTAATCGCAATGTTGTAATGAGGCATTTCTTTGTTCCCCTGATTGCGATTGTTCCGATCAGATCTCTGCCGTCCGTTTCTTCTGATATATCCAACGGTCATCGCTTCTCCATTCTCGATCACAATCAGAACTTATGAAATGTGTTCCCCTTGCCTCTTCCGATTGCGATGTTCCGATTTAATCCTGACTGCCCATTGGATCTAGCGATCTGACGGCTCGGATCTGATCGCCCTCCGCCTCCGGCTGGGTCCCACCTCATTGCATTTCTGTTGCATTTCATGTATTTCCTGTGTATTTCCACCAAGGTCCAAACCTTTGCATTTTTGCATAAAACTTTAACGTTTCATATGTATTTCGCCCATTTCATATATCATTCCACTATTGGTCTCCACCGTTGATCTGCGCCTCTACATCATGATCAAACGGTCTGTGCTGCATTCCACCACCGAAACCCTATTGTTCATAATTTCCACCATTTCATTTCATTTTTCACCATTGTTTCGTGTATAACCACCGTTCCGCCACCACGCTGTCATATCTTCCGCCCTCTGCTCCATCTGCCCTCATATGTACTTTTTTTTTACACACAGTTGTGAGTTATTACAGGGCACAGAAGGTGAGAACGCCACCATAATTACACAAGTATGGATACAACGGCAAGGTTTTCACTGACAGAGGTGCAGAAGTTATTATATAGCAGGTTGTCCTACATCAGCAGAATGTTTTATTCCCAGGAAGGACATGTTTTCCCATACGGTTTTTATTATATGCCGTGCTCCAGGGGAGATTTCCGCCCAAAACATAGTCCAAAGCTCTCAGAGCATTTGTTTCACAAGTATGGCAGACCATTCAGTCATTTATTTACCATTTTTTTCGTGCACCAAGGGTACTACAGAGTACAGCAAACCAGAATACATCAGGACCATACCAGAGTGAATGGAAGCCGAAGAAGACCATTCGTTCTTCCAGAAGAGTACCAGAGATTAATGCTTAGGATTTAAAGCAGAATGGGCTTCGGCCCCTTCATTCTGGTCTAAGTTTAATGTTTTATTTAGTGCTTCACCTACCTCCTCTACTCTCTTTCAGCTATATAAAATCTCTAAGAAATTATTGTAAAGGTTGTTGTCCAGTTGCTATTGTTGTAGTTATAGGAATTCAATTTTGACTTTAGAAAAGTCTTGGGAGGGAGTAGCAGAGTAGTTGTTTTGTAGTAGGCTGGGAGGAGAATTCTGTACCATATTAGCCATTGAGCTCAGTGTACATGACTAGTTTTGCATCATTAAGCAAAGAACATTTCACAAGATCCTGGTCTATTACTATTGGTGATGTTTTTCTCACTCTGTTTATTACATTTTCACACTGTTTCATTTTCTACTGGCTCGCATCAGAAACATGGCATAAGATTTACCCTTGTTAGGTACCTTATGTCTTTGCTATCCTTGCCTTAATGTTTCTGCTATATGTGTATCTGAGGAATGATTTCAGTTGATTTAACCAGTGCAGTGGGTGTTATTTCCTGCTAGCTGATGTATGAATTAAATGAATCTGTCCTTAGATGTTTTTGTTGGGTTTAAGCTGGAAGATTTGGGAACATTGGGGATTAGAGTTAGCCCTATCCACTAGGATCCTTGTACGACCAGATGGCCTTTCTAAGATCTCTTTGTTAAACTTATCTCTATTTCCCTTTTGAGTATGTCCAAGCAGCTCTAGAGTTAAATGACCTCTGACTTGATCTATAGACAGAAAATGGGTGTCTTTCCTTCTTTCACTTTCAATCCTTAATGTTCCATCCCACCATCTATCTAAAATATCCTTTAGTGTAGATGACTTTCCCTCTGAAATCCTTGGCTAGTTGTTGCATGTAATTACCTTTCGTGACTCCATAGCCCAATGGATGGCACTTTCTTGACCTATCCCCTTTGCTGAAACATCCTCTTGCTTTGTTTCCTTTCCTTCCATTACCTTCTCAGTCTATGATCTCATGACCAACCCAGAAACCAACCAGCCAAAACATTTCAGACCCCACTTTGTGCTTCATACCTAGCCTAATATCTCATTTTAAGCTTTCAAAGATATATCATTATTTTTTCTATTGGAGAGGTCCCTCTCCGGGTCCAGGAGGGCTAGATCCTAGGGCCCCAAAGTGGTTATGATGTTGTCTATCTTTTGGTCTTGCCACTCTGGCCAAAACATGGGAACCCCAACAGAAGTAATTCTACCAAGGAGTTCCCATGATGAGAAGAAGAGAAAAGTGTTCCCTCAACCTTGTGCATCAATGTCATCTCTTCCCAAGGGGAAAACTATCACAGAATTGCAGACTTTGGGTAATATGCATGCTTATAAGAATCACATTTCATTTCATGGTTGCATGTATTTTCTTACTTCATATTTTCAGCCCATGACTCCCAAGAGGAGTGTTATACCATACAAGCTTCATGGCCAACTATGGGTCAAGATTGTTCTCAAACATGGCCACTCCCTTGATGGGCTAAGGGAGATTCTACACCATGATGAGTGTTGTATTAAGGAACCAAATATAATTCTCACTTTCAGCCATGGTGAGATGAAGGGAGCATCAAGTAAGTGGCTTGTGAACCACTTACGACATTCAGATTTGATGCAGAAAAGGGACAGCCTATGTTGGGTCTTGTTGGGTGAGTTTAAACACTCCCCAAATTTTCTGATTTTCTTGTCACATGCCTTGTTTCTCAAGAGGAGGGTGCATAAGAATAAGGCATGGGTGTTCGGGTTGACAAGGAAGAGGTATGGACATCACATGATAAGCTCCATGTCTATATAATTACTTTTGCCTATAATGTATGTACATTTGTTTTTGTTTAAGATGCATTTCAAAATCTTGTATGTACTTGGGCCTGGGAGAAATTGCAATCTTCTCATGGGTTGGCATAAGGAGATTTGTTCATATCATGATATTGATGCCCCATACATGAGAGGAGGGATGACACATTGGGTGAATGTGTTCATGGTGGATGAGATCTCCCACATCTATTCATGCTTCAAGAGGAGGATAGAATACTGCATGGTTGCTTCATTGTGTATCTTGTTTCTTTTTATAAAGGGCCATGTATTGAAGTTATGTCATGTAGGGAAGTACCTCACATGGAAGAATTCAGAGCATGACATGTGTTGTTTGAATCACATTCAACCAACACCCATTATCCTCCACTATTCTCAAGCTTTGAAGAAGCTTGTTGCAGCAAGAAGGTGGTGGGTTGGCCACCTATTATACGATGGTATGGAGCAGCATGGGGAGAAATTTGAAAGAGGGTTATATCAGCGTTTTCAAAGAGGCATGAGCCATGTAGGGATGGATAAGCAACATGACTCTTTGGGAGATTTGAATCAGCCCACTCTTCCTTCTATGGATGGAGGGAAAAGAATCATGCACCTTTCCCTTGATTGGAGAAGAATTATTGGTGAAGGACATGATCATACTATACATGTTTTATTTCTGATTTCATGCATTCTTACACCATGTTTTTGCAGGCCAAATATTCCAAGGAGAAATGATATATCATGTGAGCCTCTTGGCCAATTTTGGGCTCCAAAATTTTCTGATTTGAGCCACTCCCTTGAGAGGAAGAAGGGGGATTTTTGCAAAGAGAAGGGTGCTGCCCCAAAGCATCAAACATGGATCACACTTTCAGCCATGATGATGTGGCATGGGAAGCAAGAATGAAGGATGGCATGTGCCTCATGAGAGGACCACTCTCCATGTATTGTATGTCTCATATTCCATAGAGAGCATGGGGCAAACCATGCTTGTTTCATATGATATATTGTATCCTTATGGGATGAGCTAGTTGCATCCCATGAGAACATTGGAGGAGCAAGACATGGATGGCTTGGTGAGCACTTGGCTTATGGAGGAATCTCCTCTTATGTTGGTGTCACCAAGGAGGAAATTTTGCAGCTCTCACCTTGCAGTTTCTTGAGGGCAAACAACAATTTTGGAGGGGAGGACTGTAATGTCCCAAATTAGCCCAAGCTAATTGGAACATTTCATTTGTCTTAATTTTATACATTGATGAATAAAATGTAAAGGAGGACATGAAAAACTCCTAAACTCAAGAATAAATCAGTGCCTATGTGCAAAGAGGCATATTTGAGCTACTTGAATAAAGCTTGCAGGTGTGGAAAGGGTCAAGACCACCAAAGGAGATTCTATTTGACCAAGTCAACCAGCACTGTCTAGGTTCATTGAACCTCCTAGATGGACTACGCAGTTCTAGAATGGTCTCCAAGTGTGAAAGGGGCCAAAGAGATGAAGTGGTTTAGGGTTTTCCAAGAATCCCTAATGTTATAAAAAGGAGGAGAAGGCACATGAAAGAGGTTGTTGATGATTTTAGAAGTTGCTTGAGCAACTCAAGTTCTCTTGGCTGGTTAGCCAAAGAGAAGAGGATCCCCTATTTAGGAATCCTCTCTCCTTCCATGGAGTAGCTCTTTGGAGGAGGATGTGCTGCTTTTCTCCACTATTCGGCATTTTAGCCAAGCTTCATCTCCATTAGCAACGCTGGTCTTGTTGAGGGTTTTGCAGCTGCTGTGATGTTGCAACAAGTGGTGACTTAGATCTGCAAGGTTTTTATTGTTTTGAGAGATTCCTCTCAGGGAGGGTGTCTTGTGACCACCTGGAAGAGGATCTCCATTGTATCTTCATTTCAGATCTGTATATTTCACATATTTTTATATTCTATTCAAGCTATAGCATTGTCTCCTTAGCAAACTGCGTTATTTTCTATGTACTGCTTCACTATTGTTAGATCTTTCATTGTACTTGCTTTCTGATTATTAAGGCTTGCCTCTCATCTTGTAGATTCATCTTGTAGCTTTCTGATATCTATTGTATAGATCTGATATACTGTAATAATATTCATGTTCAGAAATTTCTGGAATTTTCCTGTAGTTCCATGTATTAGAAGTCAGATCTACATCTTCTTGTGCAATATTGTGTGAAAACCCCAAAGGGGATTTGTAGAAGAGGCTGAGTAGTTTCCAGATCTGGTATAGATATAATGTTACATCCATATATCTGCCATATATATGAGTTCCATTATTTATCTGCTGAATCACACTTAGAGGGACGCGGTCCATTCCTTTCTGCAAATTTATAAATGGCAGAGATGTCATTTTAGTGGATTTCTGCATTATTATTTCATGTGATTTGCTATATTTTAATGGGAGAACATTTAATAATTCTGATCTGATTTTTCATGACTGATATCTGAACCTTATGGCTGGTCTCCAGTGATTACTAGGAAAAATTGCGCAATTCTGGTTGTTGGGTTTTCATGTTGCAGCAACTCTTCTCTTTAGCTGATTTTTAACTAGTCAACTTCGTGGGAGATCTGTTTAAGGTCCTTAAACACATTTTTTTCAGCTAAAATTCAGCATGGAGGTACCACATAGCCTAAGCTAGGGAATCCCAGCCCTGGTATGCATTATTTTTTCACTCCCTTTCTTATGCAACGTTTTCCCTAAGCCTGTTGCATAATTTCCTGAAGAAGAAATCTCCTGCTCCTTCCTTGTTTGGTTTTTGATCCTATTTTGGATTCCTTCTTTAGATATGAAGATATAAGAATCCCAAGGGCTGAAAAATCCATTTTTAGTGTGTTATTTCCATATTTTCTATGTGTCACCAATCTTCTATAGACAGAATCTGGAATGGGCCAGGGAGCCTGTGGTTTTCACCATCTCTTTAGAGGTGATATAACCAGTAAATGCCCTAATAGTCTATCTCTGGTTTAGATATATTGGTGTGATCTCATATTTTTTTGATTCCATAGTGGAATATCTTAAGATATTCCCCACTGAGCCTAATTTTCTCCATTTGGGACATTACAGGTAGTTGTGTTTATAAATAGAGTCAGTTTCAGTTCAGATAAAAGTAATTTTCTGTCATTATATTCTAGAACTTAAAAGTCCCGAGAGTTTAAGTCAATAGATCTACAGTCCTTGAAGCCTCATAGGGAGGACTTCATCCCCAATAGGAGCCATTTTTAGCACCGTGATTTAAAAAAAAAAAATCAAAGTATGGTCATCATTGTACGTTGTGTCTTTGATCCTCTCTTGTCTCTTAAACCTATGGCTGAAGGTCCTGGAGGGTTAAAATGTATTAGTTTTTTATCACTTTTTAACAAAATCCAAAAATAATTTCAAGTCGAATACTTTGTTAGTGTCATAGATTTGTTAGGTTAAAGTTTCTTTTAATAAGTCTTTTAACTACTTTCAGTAGTTAAGGCCATGGGTTTAACTTGAGAAGTCTTATTCATTCACCATGATTTTTCTATTCAAGGTTAAAGACAAAAATATCAGTCATCAGTTGTGTTAATAATAACACATGAATAAGTACCCTTTCGTAGAGAGGCAACTATTTTGTTTAGAAGTTATGGTTTTACAAGTAACACATGAATCATTGTTTTTTTCAAAAAAGTAGCTATTACCTGCAAAATTGGTACAAGGAGACAAAAGAAGCATTAATCAGGTGAAACAAACACTACTCTTTCCATAGTGAAGGTCTGCTAAGAAAAGAGGTGTTACGCACCTGAAATGTGGTTATTTTTCATTGGGGGATATATTAAAAAGGTTGGTTATTTATTTTCTAAGGCTACTCAAATATATTGCTACTCATTAAAGGGTAAATGTATTAAAGTGAAGTACGAATAGAAATTATTCAAAAATGTGTTGGAGTTCGCTATAATGAGTTGGCAGCAGATTTAAATCATTTCTTTTTCTTGTCATTCCCTCTCACCGAATTTTAGGGCATACAGAGCTTTGTCTATATTTACTCTTGTGACAGCTACAACAAAAAAATTTAATCTTCCAGCAAAACAATTTGCTACCAAGTTCCAGTAGTTAGGGCTTCATGGAGGGTTTTTGTTTCTCATTTTACAGCTATCCATCGGTGGTTAGGTTAAATATTAACAATATGGGCAAGGGTGGTAATGTGAACTGTTCAGAGCTGACGAACACCAGTTTTTTTTACCATCGTGCTAAGCCCCGGTTCAAAGCAACAAGGTGGTATCAGTTCCTAAAGAAGTTTTTCAAGTGAAAATTTGGTAGTGGCTCAGGAATTTTCCGAGACATTTGATGGAGAAAAGGTCAAGTTGGGGTCTCAGACCTTCAGAATCACAGAGACTATCATTGCAAGGCCTACCCAAACATCAGCTATAGGTGAGTCCTGGCACAAGAATAACAAAAATATTCTTAAATCTGATTCAAATATATATTTAAAGCCTAAACATGAACATATTGGTTGGAACCCTACTATTTCATATTTTATATTTTAGACTTGAGTGGCAAGATGCCATTACCACTGTACAACGTGACATAACCTACGAGGGTAGGTTTTCTACTATCCATAAATACCAAATGTGGTTTCCATCTCACATCTCTAGCTCTAAACCTATGAATAAAGCATTTTTCCTTCATAAATCTCCATTGTCAATGTCTCAAAAAGTATAGAAGACCCCAGGTAATTCTCTTCATAGTCTCTATCACATAGGTTTGATTAAAATACTAGTAGTTTATCATCTGAGAAAGAAAAGAAACACATGGGAAAATTTTTTAGCAGATGAGGGATTTAGTAGTATTAACTCAAGGAGAAGGGTAGGAAGGCCTAGAAGAAAAAAAACCAAATAAAAACATTCAAGCCCTACACCTACATTGACTCCTTCAAAATCTGGTCCATCTTCAATACCATCTAGCAGACAGACTAGGAATCGAGATAGGAAATCTAGAGTTCAAACCTACACTTCTACACCAATCATCACTACTATGCCTATAGTGAAACCAGTGAAGGAGGTATACACTAGAATATCATCCAAGGAACCTAAGACCTTGTATTATTTCATGTAGGAGTATGAAAACAAAATAAACCAAAAAGATACCCTGCCTGACAAAAACACTATATCTAAGAGCAAGGAAGAGGAAACTTCCTCTTCAAAGGGTAAACGCAAGAGAAAATTCATTATGACGGAGGGACCTTAAGTGGAAGTCAGCCATAAAACCTTGACACCAAGCCCTATTATAGAGGCTAGACATGAGAATCAAGAAAACAATGCCACTTCAGCACTAGAGGATCCTACACATGCACAAGTCTTTTCCTCACTCGAAAAAGGGAAAAGAAAAGTTTCACAGACTATTACAGTAGAATATCCTACCATATATAAACTTTAATCATCTACTATTTCTTCAGCCAAAGGGAATAAGAAAGCTATAATCCATTCATATTCATCTTTTGAGGAGGATAGCATTGAGATAGAGTTCAATGACTCAGAGTTTTAAGAAGAACAATCAAGCAGAGTCATACATGGGAGAAAGAGGCATTTATATATTCCAAACCCATAAATTCAAAGGCCTCACACCAGAAAAAATAAAAATCTTCGTTAACAAGAAAATTCATATCCAACCCTGATCTCAACAATTAAATAACAAAAATTGATGAAAGCCTAGAGAATGAACCAAGGAAGAAAAAGATTCACCAGAAAAAGGAAGCACATAAGAGAAGGTAAAAAAAAAGGGTAACCAAGGCTGAAGCTATCCAGATTTTTGCTTCTATATTAGATCTTTGATGATTGAATATATAGAACCTTGAAAATCTGAAGAAATATGTAATTTTTCGCTTATACACAGTATTTTCAGATATAGCTACCCTTTTAAGAAAAAGTAGCTATTATTTTCAGATTTTGTATAAGGAGGAGAAAAGGCTACTTTTTGGTTCCGTTATCAAAAGAATGACACTAAATGGCGATAAAGTGAATTCGGCCTCAATGATTATGATATTTTTCCAAGTGTCATCTAGTCAAGGTATCTTCTAGTTGGTTACTCCTTTCAGTTGGCTATTTCTACACTTTTGTAGATAAGGGTCCAGGTGTTCTTTTCAATTGGCAGATTGCACTTTTTATGGAGGCAGTTTTTCCAAGAAACGAGGAGCACTTAACCACCTCAACTCTGCAACTTCAAGCTCCATACTATCATGCTCTGTCTTCAATTGTATTTTAGTTTAATTTTTATGTTTTGAGATAATCTCTACTAGAGGTAGAGGATTGTAATAAAGTCTCTAAAAAATAGAATTGCACTTTTTATGGAGGCTTTTTACAGAAATCCTTTTGGTATATATACTATCTAAGGCATGTAAGAAAGGGTTCATTAGCTGTACCTTTCATGGAATACTATGTTTTACCTTTTTGAACATATAATATATCTAGAGGCACTCTTGAGGACTCACAAATTGTATGGTGTGTGTATTGTTTATCTTCTTATGTGTTTCCATTATTTACTGTTTCATTCCAGATTATGATTTACACAATTCTATCTCATGTTATTATCAATATTTTGAAGCTTCATGACATTTTGATCTATTATTGTAAGTATTGTCTTATCAAGCACTCCTAGTGCAATATGAATTGAAGATAGTTCATAACCATTCCTTGAGGTTAAATTAAATCCCATCTCATATTCTTATAATTCTTTTGAACTAGCATACATGATTAATATATTTTTGTAAGTCTTGATTTATTAATTATTCCTAATTGATGAGCTCATGTTAGTTGGAATCAGTCTCTGTAATATGATTCTTAAAATGTACAATGAGACTCTTGTAAGTATTTTTAAGCATTATTTCACTATACATTTCAAGTCTAGAATTTATGTCACTCTTTTCTCTTAAGCAGTGGGATTTTGTTACATATCCACTGTTCATCTTCCATTATCCTCACCATCAAACTACAAACCCAACCTTTCTACCATATCATATATCAATGCCCTCATATGTGTGAGATTATTATTTTTTCAAAACCTCTTTTAGTGTGTGTAATTTCCAACCACTTTCCAAAAAATCGATCAAGTCATAAGAAAATCCCTTGAGCTTAAGATGTGTCTGGTCAAGCACTTGCCACAATCCAAGCATTGAATCCAACACTAACACATTGTATTTCATGTGGTCCTTTTCTTTCATGGCATGGGTTTTTCCTGGTGTGACTGTGTTTCTAGCCTAGACTTTCCATTTCCGGAGAGCCTTGATGAGATGGGTTTTCATACCTTGGTTGAGCTAAGTTGTTGGATGGATTCAAAGCTGAGTGATGTCTATCTTCAAAATGAAAAACACATGGCTGAGTGATCCCTGAACTAGAATGTGGATCACGGTAAAGCGACTAGCCTAGTAACCCCTGTACTAGACTATGGGTTACGGTAAAGTGTATATCATGTGCCTCGGTGGCCTAATAATCCTTGCTGGTCAATGGCGGGATATACGATAAATACAAGAGGTGTATTGCTCTCTATTGGGCCTAGTAGTCCTGGGATTGGATGTACGGTAAAGCCTGGAGAGTGTGTCTCTCTGTAGGGCCTAGTGATCCCTAGATTATACTACGTATTACGGTAAAGCCTGAGTGACTAGTATGCACTAAAATTCCTCATAGTGTAGGTGGAGAACTATGGTATACTTCATTCATGTTTGGTTCTTTTGTTTGGTTATGAGTAGCACATTCATGCCTGGAATATGACACGGGGGTGACTGGCTGGAGAGAGATTTGGCTCAGCCAATCTATGGTCGGGTGGAATGTGGAAGTCACATCTCCGATTGTTTTTTACATTCATTAATCAATATCTCATTCCTTTGGTATTTGATGTATAAATGTACTGTTTTATATATGGATTCTATTATTGTTATATCCATGATATTTTTGTTATTATATTCTGGTTATGAGCATGTATTTTGACAGTATTGATGTATGGCTCTATCTATGTTTTTACTTGTAAATGAATGCACAATGTATCTATGGTCAAATAGATTGTATTGCAGCTAATGATGTAAGGGAGAAATGCTTCTTAGCGATTCTCAAATAAGTGTGAGAGCAGTATGCTTAGATATGTTGTTTACACTTGTAGTTTCAATGTTCTTTACATGTTTGAAAAAATGTGTGTCATGGCTAGGAGGGGTCCATATGAGTTGTTATTGATGTGATTTCTTCCGTATCATTGTCTTGTTATTATTTATCATCTCTAAAATTTTCATGAAGTTCTGAGCAGAGCACTTGGTTTTAGGCCTGAAAAGGTGGCTCAAATCCCTAGGGCCCTGGCACAGAACTGAGGAGTTTGAAGGAATTTTTGACAAAGTTGCTACAAGAAATTTTTCCTAGTAGTGACAAGGTACTCCATGAAAATCATGATGCGGAAAAAAATAATACAAATTATGATTTTAGAGACTCCAATAGTGGGTTGAAGACCAACCACATTCCAAAGATCGATATGAGGAAGTTTTATGGCAATGATCCAATAACATCGATACTACAGATGGAGAAATTCTTTGATCTACATGATGTTCCACACGCACACAAAGGTACGCATTTCATATTTATAGTTAGAACCAAATTGGTTTGTGTGGTATCTATCAATTTGTTTTCGTAAATCAATTCTCATTTTGACAATTTTTGCGGAAGAATTGGTAGCACATTATGAGTATACAAAGAATTAGAGGAAATTTAAGCCTAAAAGTAGCCTCTTAAGGAAAAAAAATAAAATAATAGCAAAATAATAAAACAAGAGTTATGAATTTTGGAGGGAAAAGAAGAAAACTATTTTTTTCTTATTGTATTTTTGGTTTATCGCCTTACAGGTTTATTCAAATTTCAAGTGTAAACACTCGTTGGATGTAGAATTAAATTATGCATCCAATGAGTACCCATTATGCATACTTTTTATAAGACCCACATTGATAAAAAATTAAGATACATTAAAAAACATGTTCAATTTTGGAGGGAAAAGAAGAAAAGTACTTTTTCTTATTGTATTTTTGGCTTATCTCCTTATGATTTTACTCAAATTTTAAGAGTGTTTACTCAAATTTTAAATGTAAACACTCATTGGTTTCATAATTAGATTATGAATCCATCAAGTACCCATTATGCATACTTTTGAGAAGACCCACATTGATAAAAAACTGAAGATACATTAAAAAATGGTGTTCAAAATGTTTTTTTAATGTATCTTCATTTTTTTATCAATGTGAGTCTTCTCAAAAGTATGCATATGGGTACTTCTTGGATGCATAATTTAGCTATGCATCCAACAAGTGTGTACACTTGAAATTTGATTAAACCTATTAGGAGATAAATCAAAAATACAATTTAAAAAAGTAGTTTTTAAAATTTTTCCCTCAAAAACATTTACATATACCTCTTTTGAAATTTAACGAATTTTCATTAGTGCTGAAAATAAATTATTTTACATAGATTGTGAATATGAGGAAGAAAATGAATAAGAAACGTCAAAAGAAGTGGATATACACCAATAACCAACACCCAAAAAAGACGAAATGAATCTGACCATATCTTATAATGCATTTGAGGGAATTACTGTTGGAAATACTTGGGGGGGGGGGGGGGGTTGAATCAATATTCCATTCAATTAGTATTATTATTAATCTTTCAGATAATTAGTTAATATTCAATTATTATCAGTGTTTGTACAATGATAGCAGTAAAAAAAGGAACACAAATGCACACCGTTTTTAAGGTGGAAACCCCTTCTGGGACAAAAAACACCTGAATGATTTTCTAATAATTCTTTAATATTCAACTCCAATTGAAAATAAAGCTCCAAATCCCTATAATCTATAAAATAATTCTTCTCCGGCTCCCACTGGATGGATGATCCAATTCCTGAGATTATTCAGTAGTCAACTAAATGGATCCCCCAACACCCAATGAGATACAACTCACCCTAGCACCAGCCTACCACCCTAAATTTTTCACAGGCTTGAACCTGGTTGTGACTTCATGCACCAGCCTAGCACCACCCTACCACCCTATAGAATAATAACAGAGGAATTGACTCTTGTACCAGGGAAAATGGTCCACTTTACAATGATATAGAATTATGTAGAAGAAGAATACACACTAGACCATAACCCCAACTATGACACAAATACGTAATGATGATCCTAGACCTCCTGACACTGCCTCTTCAATTCTTGGTAGATAGACACTTGTACAAATTTTACAATGATTCTTTTACAATGACTCAGCACAATCATACCTTTACAATGACTGTATGTAGTGCTGCCAACGTGAAGACTTCATGTGGTGAACTTCTTGCTATTGTTCTGCACGTTGATTGATGCTCTTGTCATGTTTCCCTTTATTACTCTTAAAAACATTAGATCATGCACTGAGTCTTATCTTGATGAATATATAATACCTACAAAAATTCTTCAAGGAAATACCCATGACATGATAATAGCAAAACTTACCTCATCCTACAGAGCATATGTCAGTGCTAAACAAAAAAAACAAATTAGAATACAAATAACCTAATTCAATTAGGATATGAACATGCATATACATAATATACTTACTTGAGCTACCTCTGCTCCACCTTGCTTTGCTTTGCTGCCCTAGAAAGTTTGGTCCTTTGTAGCCCTTGACAACACATGATCTAGCTTTTTCTTGCCTTCTAGGAGCTCTATATTGAATTTGGTGTATATATATCATTTTAGATCCCCAATATGTGATTTTTGGTCCTGTATTATTCCTCTGAGTCTTCTTTTCGATGCCCTAGGTTTGACCCAATTTGGATTCTTCAAGACAAATTTATGCCCAATCTCTCACAATGACCTAATTATGGACTAGTTTCGTACAGAGAACTTGTATGATGTGCCACATGTCACTTTTTCCTTGTTCGTCTCTCAAATTCATACATAGAAAACTATAGTCCATGCACTATCTGCCAATTTTTACATAATTCCAATCTGATACTCAGAGAGAGAGGTATGAAGATTTTCCCCGGGTCACCTCTTTGAGATGAAATTCAGGAGCCTGTAAAAGCCCTAACTTCCACAGATCATATCTCCGAAACTATTGCGAACCATGATATGAAATTTTCACACCATCTTCCTCAGGATTTCAGCTTCGCCTCAATATCATTTTAGCTTCCGACCCTTCATATAAAAAACGTTATAGTGAAAATTCCATGATGACCTGTTTCGAATAGCGAAATCCGTACATGAGGAGGATATGAGGATCACAATTTATATAAATGGATAGGTTGAGAGAGTCTTCAACAAGTAAATGTGGGAGGGATTTTAGGAGCTTAAAAATTATTAATTATTGATTTTTCAATGACCACAACCAATTAGTAGTTTCATGCCACAACCCCATGGGTTTTTAGCCCACTAACTGGGGTTACTAACTTCAAACATGAATATCTCACAAATCGTGAAGAATTACGTGGCGTTCCATATATCAACAGAAACATCTTGACAAGTAGAAACCATCAAAAGTATACTTGACTCAAAATATAATAATTTGGTAGGTAAAAATTCCCATGAAAGATTTGGGTAGCCCCTGGAGCTTCTTGGGTTGACATCAATGACAACCATTGATCAACAATCTTCCCCTTTGGCATTGATGGAAACACAAGTACTCCCCCTGCGATCATGACACCTTTTCCTAAAACATTCTCTCCCAGTTTGACATCAATGGAAAAGGGTAACTCCCCCTGACACACAACCATTCTGAGGACCTGTACACACTTCCACTCCCCCTTTATATTCTGAAAAAGGAAAATATAATGAAACTTGGGAGAATCCCAAGCTTCTGGCGAAGATATTCAAATGCTTCATGAGCTAAAGTTTTAGTGAATATATCAGCAATTTATTCGTTTGTACCAACATATTCAAGTTTCATATTATTTTTAGCGACTTTTTCTCTAACAAAATGATGTTTGTTGAAGAGATTTCTAGATTATCCACAGTGTGATCAAACAACAGTCAATATTTTGAATCCCAACGGGGATCCATCTTTAGGACAAGCTGAGAAACACCAACCGTTGTTTGATCACACTATGGATAATCCGGAAATCTCTTCATCAAACAGTAACCACAAAAGCTTGAAAACCAAAATGATATTTGATCAGAATGAATTTTATTATTGAATGCATGATAGGATTCTTAGAGATGCTGATGGCACTGGTGTTATCATAGAATATGGGAATAGGCTCACTGAATTTTACTTGAATATCCTACAAATTTTGTTTCATCCAAAGGACTCTGAGTACAATAAGCTTCCACTGGAATGTATTCTGCTTCCATTGTAGATAACGAGATTGAGGTTTGTTTTTTGCTCAACCATGATATGAGACAACCACCTAGATAGAATGTTGCTCCACTAGTACTCTTATGATCATTAACGCTTCCTCCCCATTTTTCATTTGTAAAGGCTTGAATAATGATATTGTTACCATTGGGATACCACAATCCATCTTTTTTTGTGCCCTTTAGATATCGAATAATTTTTTTGACGGAAATAATATGTGATTCTTTTGGTGATTCTTAGAATCTTGCTACTTGTCCAATTTCTTGCATAAAATTTAGCTGGGAGGTTGTTACATATAGAATACTACCAATCATAGATATGTACAAACTCTAATTCACATCCTTAGATGAGTCATCTATGCTCAATTTGCAACCTGTTACCATCGAAGTAAGGACAATTTTGCAATCTTCCATTTTGAATTTCTTGACCATTTCCTTGATGTACTTGGCTTGACATATAAATATTCCTTTCTCTTGCTGAGATATTTGAAGCCCTGAGAATTATGTCATCTCACCAAGTAAATACATCTCGAACTCACTTTGCATCTTTGTAACAAATTTCTTACTTAGTCGATCATCATTGCTACTAAATATTATATCTTCCACATATACCTCAATGATTGTTAAATTATCTTTATCTATTTGTACATAAATATTTATATTAGCAGTACCTTTCTTGAACCCTTGTTGACATACATATCCATCAAGACGAGCATACCATGCTCTGGGAGCCTTCTTGAGACCATATAGAGCCTTATTTAACCTAAAAACATAGTCTTCTTTTTCTGATAGTAGAAAACCTACAGGTTGTTCGATGTAAACTTCTTCTTGTAATTCACCATTCAAGAATGTTGACTTAACATCCATTTGGTAGACTTTGATTTTTTTTTAACATGCACAGGAAAGAAACATTTATATGGCTTCCATTCTAGAAACTAGTGCAAATTTTTCATCGAAATCAGTTCCTTCCATTTGTGCATAGCCTTTGTAAGCCAATCTTGCTTTATTTCTGGTAACCTATCCATATTCATTCAATTTGTTCCTGAATAGCCATTGATTCCCAATGACATTTTTATCTTTTGGTCATGGAACTAATTCCCAGGTGTTATTCTTCTTGATTTGATCCAATTCTTCATTCATAGCTGCTACCCAATGTTCATTCTGGTTGAATTCCTCAAAACTACTAGGCTCAAAGGTTACTAGAAAAGAAATGTGAGCTTGTTGTGATGAACGAAGTTGTCGACCTTCATTTATGTCACCAATGATTTTATGTGATGGATGGTTCTTTTGAATCCATTCTTTTATTCTCTTTGGAGGATCTTCTTCTTATTGTTCTGGTATATCTTGATGATCATTATTTACTTCTTCTTGGTTGATAGTTGCTTCTTGTTCTAGAATTTTCTCTGTGTCTTTTTCAGCCTCTGTCTCAAGTTTCAAAGATTATAGATCCTCATCATTATTCATTAGAACACCATCTTCGTCAAATGTAACATTTATGCTCTGTACTATCTGTTTTCATCTTAGATTATAGCATTTATAGGCCTTTATTTTGTGTGAGTAACGAAAAAATATACCTTCGTCAACATGTGATTCAAAATTACCCAACTTTTGATTTTCTCTTTTGATATAACATTTTCTTCTTAAGATTTTGAAATATTTTACATTAGCCAGTTTCCCTTTCCATAAACCATATGGGGTCTTCTTGCAATTATTTCTGAGAAGAATTCAGTTGATAATGAAGATTGTCGTATCAATTTCTTGAACCCATAATTTTTCATCCAATTTTGAGTCCTTCAACATTGTTCTACCCATTTCCTGTATAGTTCTATTCTTTCTTTCAGAAACTCCATTTTTTCGAGGTGTTCGTGTTTTTGAAAATTGTCTTTTTATTCCATTTTTGTCAAAATATTGCTGAAATAATTTGGAAGTGAATTCTCTGCCATTATCTGATCTTAGACACTTTGTTTTCAAATCAGTTTCATTTTTTACCAACGCTTTGTAGATTTTAAAGCACTCAAATGATTCATATTTTTTCTTTAGGAAACTGACGACTATCATCCTGGTATAGTCATCTATCATTAAAATGAAATATAATTATCCAACTAAGCCTTTTGTTCTCACAAAACCACATAGACCAATATGTATCAATTCCAATGGATGTGATGCAAAGTGTTCTTTTGCTTTAAATTCAACTTATGTCTGCTTTTTGTGCCGACAGGCCTGACATAGTGTGTTGGAAGATCTTGAGATTTTCATCATTTCTCATACTGATTCATTTTTTCTTATCCTCACAAGATTTTCAAAGTTTATGTGACCCATTTGTTTGTGCCATAACCAACTTTCATCTTCTTTAGCTAGTAGACATGCTTTAGTTGCTTCATCCAGAACATATATGTCGTTTAGATCTCAACTTGATGTAGCCATAATTTTACCATACCTTCCTTTCCCAATTTCACATTTTGGGGAGTTGAATAGCATTTTTTGTCCTTGATCACACATTTTTCCAACGATGAGCAGATTGTGATTCATATTTTTAACCAATATAACATTCTTGGCTATAATATCTTTACTTCCAAGAGTGACGGTACCTGATCCATTTGAAGATCCATCATTTCCAAATAATACAGCTCCATCCTTCTTCTCCTTTAGAGATACAAATTGATTTCTATATCCACTCATATGGATTAAGTAACCACTATAAACATAACACACATATTTATTTTTTTTAGCCTTGTGATCGAGAGCACAATTATCATTTTTCTTCTTCTTCCATGTTCGTTTGTTTTGTGGCTCTGAAGATTCTTATGGAGGGTTTTCAAGTCTGCAGTCTCTAGATATGTGTCCAAAGTTTCGACATTTGTAACATTACATATTATTTCTTAGATGTTCAAATCTATTGATGTTTCGTTGAGCCCTAGGAGGTTCATGTTTGAAAGATCTCCTGGAATTGTATTGTTTCCTAGGGTACATGCGACATTCTACAGCTTTATGACCAAATTTTACACATGAATAACAATAGCCATGAAAAATATGTTGGTACCCGGATGGAAACCTTCATCAAGGAATTGTATTCCAAGGTTGTTCTTACAAATCTTGTCTAATGAATTCTACATGCATGTTAGATCTCATAGGTTCATTTTATTTTCTCGTAGAAGGTCATGGTTCTTCTTCTTTGTAATTGAGGCTAGTTCTACCATTGTAAGATCATTAACTGTTGAAGAGTTCTTCCAATGCCCTTGAGCTGTTGGCATAGTTTTGGACATTTTTTCCCTTCTTCACTTCCTTACGCAACAAGACTACTTCGGCTTCTAATGCTTCCATTTCTTAGTTTCTTTCTTCCAACTTATTTTGAAGTGACTCTTCAATACATTTGTGTTCTTCAACTTCAATTTTGAGACCTTCAACTTGTTCTTCAAGTCTATTATTGCCACGGATCTTCTCATCCTTGAGCTCTTTTATAAGCCTGATTTCCTCCTTAGAAAATTATTCTATGGTAAACCCTTCTTCTTCGTTGTTTGATACCTCTTGTTTATTGTGCTTGGCCATAAATAGTACTCTCTTATTGGCTTCTTCTTCGTTGTCATTGTCTTCATCGGATGATGAGATATCTTCTTTAGAGAGAAATTTCCTTTTGAATCCTTTCTTCTTGCCTTGCTTGTTGAATTTATTAAAGCCTTTCTTTCCTTTTGAGTTTCCATCACTTCTTTTTAGACATTTTGCTGCAAAATGTCCAACCTCAACACAACCGAAACATATCAATGGAAGTTTACCTTTGAATTTTCCCTTACCAGTTTTTGGTTTTCTCATAATGTAAGCATATTCTCCATCTCAAAGACCTTCTTCATCATCTTCCTTTTCTTCACACTTGCAGGTGCAGGTATTTTCTTTTGAAGTTTGTTTGTCCTTATTGGTTTTCTTAGATGCAATGAACACAGTTTCTAGATGCGAAGTACCCTCTTCTTCATCAAGTCTCATTTCACATGCTATGAGAACTCCATGTAGTTCCTCTTTGCTAAGTTTGTCCAGATTTTTACTGTATTTTAAGACCGATACCTTTGGGTTGAATCTCCCTGGTAATGTTCTAAGAATATTTCATATAATAGTCTTCTCATCATCAGGATATCCCAATCCTTCCAGAGTGTTGGATATTTCATCAATGTGTTGGAAGTATGAAGCAATGCTGCCATCTTCTTTCATTCTGAGTTTCTCAAAATTTTCTCTGTAGATTTGAAGCTTTGATTCTTTGAAATTTGAGTCACCTTCATATATATTCTCAAGCTTGTCCCATAAATTTTTAGTGGTTTTACAACCCAACACCTTATGAGAAGCAGATTCAATAAGTCCACTAATAATAATATTCTTTGCTTTTGCATCATTTCCTGAATTCTTCTTACCCTTTTCATCCACGGTTGGTGTAAAGCCATTTTGAATAGTGTCCCATACTTCGTAGCCTTGCGCCAAGAGATAGACTTCCATTCTTCCTTTCCACAGTGCATAATTATTTTCATTGAAAAGTTTTACACAATTCTTGGTATGCTCCATGACCTCCTTCCAGTTGTTAAACTGTTATTGAAGGAACCAAGCTATGATACCAATTGTTGGAAATACTGAGAGGGAGGGTGAATCAATATTCCTTTCAATTAGTATTATTATTAATATTTCAAAGAATTAGTTAATATTAAATTATTATCAATGTTTGTAGAATGATAGCAGTAAACAAAAAGGAACACAAATGCACAGAGTTTTTAAGGTGGAAACCCCCTCTGGGACAAAAACCACCTGAATGATTTTCTAATAATTCTTTAATATTCAACTCCAGTTGAAAAGAAAGCTCCAACTTCCTAGAATCTAGAAAATCATTCTTCTCCAGCTGCCACTGGATGGACGCTCCAACACCCAACAGATGCCCCAACACCCAATGAGCTACAATTCACCCTAGCACCACCCTACCACCCTATAGAACGATAACAGAAGAATGGACTCCCGTACCAGGGAAAATGGTCCATTTTACAATGATATAGAATGATGTAGAAGAAGAAGACACACTAGACCATAACACCAACTATGACACAAATACCTAATGATGATCCTAGACCTCTCGACACTACCTCTTCAATTAATGGTAGATAGACACTTGCACTAATTTTAAAATGATGCTTTTACAAAGACTCGGTACAATGATACCTTTACAATTACTATATGCAGTGCTTCCAACGTGAAGACTTCATGTGGTGAACTACTTGTTGTTGTTCTGCACCTTGATTGTTTCTCTTGTCATGCTACCCTTTCTCAATATTCAGAACATTAGATCATGCATTGAACCTTATCTTGATGAATGTATAATACCTGCAAAATGTTTTCAAGGAAATGCCCATGTGTTGAAGCCTTGAAAATCGTTGCTTCAAACATTGAGGGATAACCAGCCGGTCGGGACTTTAGGACAGCTCCTTTTCCGTTTGGTATGGTGGCTCCGACTGGATTGATATGACCAGTTTCCTAATAATTTAAATGGGTTGGTGATGGAATGATTGGATTAATGGAAAATGAGACTAAATGAATGAAACAAAACTATCTAATCTAATCTATAACTCATAAATAATTCTAAAACTAACCCGGGCATCAAATATGAATACAACTTAAAGATTGTTTCAATAAAATATATAACCATGAAAATGTATTATAATTTAACATAAATATGCAGTATCAAATAATGATAACTCTGTTTAAGAAATTAAATAGAGTTATAATAACATATTGCATTCATCATTTTATATATCATTCACATATACTAAAAAATATAAATATTTCTACACACTTAGAAATGATATGTGTAAAGAAATATTGTAAAACGAGTACACATAAACGATAGCAATTTAAAAGAGAATATCTCACAACATAAGAAATTAACAGTGAATAGATAGAAATACCATATCCATCTTGATACTTTCCGATGCAATTCGATATCCAAATCGAGCAACTTCAATGTAAAATAGACTCCAAGATGCAAAAATGCAATTCTTAAAGGCAATTTTTCATAGAATCACCAAATGTGATCCTTTATAAAAATATAAGAGTCAATGGAGTACAGAAATGTAATCTCCAAGTCAAAATATTACAAATTTAGGATCCATTTCTAAATGCATGAAAGGGGTTTAAATAGGTACTTAATAAAACAAAATAACTGAAACTATTCCTACAATCTATCTAATCAAAAATCTAGAAATGAAATTGCGATCTTAAATTGAACCAGATTCATTGATTATCTCCTGAGTTTATTATGCCCAGATGGTAGATCTTGAGAATATCTTAGACTTCTGTTGGCAGACTCATTTTTGAATGTAACTGCCCAGTGTATGTAGCATCGGAGAATTCAGGAATGATAAAATGAATAACATTCGAAAAGAATTTGATGGCCATCTGTTGGCTGTGTGGCTTGATCAGATAAGTCCACATAATATCCTATGAAATTCCTTGAATTTTGCCAATCTGTTGATTTTTATTGATTATCTCTCCCTTCCACCTATAATCATCTTCTTTTACTTTAGGTAACTTGCCTAGGGTATAATCTGAGATCAAATTCGTGGCGTAAAAGCTGTCATTAACCAATTGTGTTGTATTATTCATTAAACCTTTAGCCATTGATATGGCTCTTTTTTATTTCATCAACTACTGTTCCCATTCCATAAACAAAATTTCCTTGTGTCTTTCCTCAATTCTGGGAAGACTAGCTTTTCTTCCCTGCTCTGTATCCTGCCATGAAAGGAACTCAGAAATTTTATCATCAACATCATCAATTTATTTCTTGAGAGTGACTGATTCATCTATCAAAGATGATGTTATTTCGCACAAAGGCTCAACTTGTGCCAACTTAAGACAAAATTCATTTAACTGCTGAGATAGCATTTTGTTTATTTCAAGAGCTTCAGTTTTGAATTGAGCTAACTTAGGATAAACCTTGAACTTTTTCAATGCTTATTGGAACGTTTTATCTTGTTCAATCTTTGCATTTTTCTCACTTTGCAAAATATTTTGTAGATTTTCTATCTCTTGACTCAACTGCTGCTGTTTTTTCAAGGCTTTTTCATCAACTTTCTTCCTTTCAATGCTAAGTTTCTATTCTAGCTGTTTAGATCTAAGCTCCTAATCTTGCAATTGTTTCTCCAGTTGAACAATCTTTTGCTGATTCCCTGTGGCCTGTTCTTCTAGCATAGCTATCTGTAAGCCTTTTTGTTTCATCAACTGAGAGACTTTAGAAGCTTTAACTATAGTTGCAGCACTATAGGCACCTGCGTATTGAGATAATTTAGTGAGATCTTCAGATGGATTCACCTCAGCAGCTTTATAAACAATATTCATAAAATCCACCTGTGAAGTTGAAAGTGCATCCTGATCAGTCCTCCTTCTCTTTCTCTATTTTCTCACAATAGCCCTATGATTGGGACCGTAAAATACATCCAAAAGATGGATTTCTTCTATTTTCAACATAATTTCACCACTGGGATGTTTAGGAATAACTCCATATCTTGGTCTTCCAGAACATTAACTTGGGGATTATTCTGTTGTCCTATTCGCTGGGAAAATTTCTCATATTGGCTTAGCAAATGAGGAGAAACTATAAGTTCAACAGATTCCACTAATTTTTCAGTAGCTTCCTATCTTCCAAGTTGAGAATCTGGATTATTGCTTATATCTCCTTTTGGTGCTTATTCAGTAGCCTTCTTGTTTGTGCCTCCTTTCTCAGTATGCACGTTGGTATTAGTACCTGTACTTTCCTTTCCTGTCTGGGCTGAAGACTGCTAATCCGTATGTACATCAAGTTTAGCAGCTGCTTCTTTATTCTCAGTATCAACTTTGGTGCTAATGTCTTATTTCTGTATAATGGGATTAGTTCATGTTACTTCTTTATGTGTCTATATAATGACTTTGCTTACAGATGTTTCTGTTACTGCTTTGCCAGATGTATCCTCTTTTTCCTTCTGTTGTGACTCATCCTCCTGCATAGGAACTCTTAATTGATCCAGAGGAGCTTTGAGTAATCTCTGGCTTCTAAATAACATAAACTTATTCAACTCTTCACTCTAGAATTTGGACCTGGCCAAATCATAAACTTGAGAAAAATTATCTATAGAATCAAATAAATCATCGAACTCATCTGGTTCATGTTCAAATCAAGCAATTGAAAATGAAGTGGTAAAATCAAATGCCACCTTCCTTGGGTCATATTGCTTGCCTTGGAATGTTGAAAGCTTGAGATTGGTTATCTTGCAAACTTCTTTCTTAACATGAACAAAATTATTGAGAGTGTAATCTTCACATTTAAAAGGAAAATTAGGCCACATTAGCTTCTTGCTATTCTTCAAAGTCCTGGACATGCCTTCTACTGTTAGCTGATATGAAATTTCTTGTGCTAACAGTTTATCTGGAACATATAAAGGAAGAATGTGTGGTTCTACAATACTCCCAAAAACTCTTATATATGTGAATGTTTCTTCTCTAAACCAATCCCCAATCGAGGATAAATCAACTTTAGCCTTCTCAGAAAGCCTAGACGGAATCGGCCAGAAATAGTTTCATAAACTGGGATGAGGAAACCGTGACAAACTCTGTAAAAGTGGATTTTAAAATGCCCCTTCCACAGGAACTTTGATATATATGAATAGAAGAAATATCTTTAGGGTTCCATTTCCATCCTAACATGGGAAACTCAGAATTGAAACAAAGGGCATCTAGAATATAAGCACAAAAGTAAAAGGGAGTAGTATTTCCTGTTTTTTGTCCTTCCTATACTCAATAATCCTATTGGCTATCTTATCAGAAAGAATGACAGCCCAGTCCATTATTTCAGAATTTACAGCAGAGTGTATTAATGGCACCATTTGTATAGAAAACCTAGCTCAATTATCATTCCCAAACAATATGCACATCATTGCTGCAGCATAATAGTATGGAGGTGAAAGAGACTCCACAGAGTACATACCTGATGCCTCATTTTTGTGCTTTTCAGAAGCCCTTCTCCATTCTCTAATTGGCTCTGACTGATTTTCATTATTAGCACCAAATTCCTTGATGAAATATTTGTTGTACATTTTGTGGGTCCGGAAGGTGGTACATTTCTTTAATGTCCTCTACTTTGAATGACCCGAATTTTGCACCAGAAGATGAAACAAATGTTCTGTTTTGGATGGCCACATTTTCAATCACCCACCGAATCACATCATAATATGGAAAAATGTTCGCTCGAGCTGTAATTCGGTGCATAAATAAATTTGCAAGTGCTTGAAGAGAATTTTCCGAATCAAACTCTGAATCATCTTCGTTAGGAACTGTTGCTTTCGCCACAGTGACCTTAGGCTTTTCCCTTTCAATGAGGTTATATACCTCTTCCCAGGATAATTTACCAAGACCTTGGCACGACGTGTTTGTAACCACTTGATCTTAGCTAGTTTCTCTTTAGGTGCCATGCTGAAAATAAGAGGTTTTGCTGCAACAGAAACTTTTTCTTTCTTGGATCTCTTTAACATTTCGGCATCTGGTAATGTTTCCCTCGCTCTGCAAATGAAAGGATTGGGTATTCTTTGGTTCTGCAAAGGAAAAACAACTCAATCATGGTGAAAACACAAATGAGGAGAACAATTGTATAAACAATCTATTCATTGATTTCCATTTATTATCTTCGTGTTTAAAACTTAAATGCCCTCTAAAGAGTCACACTCACACATTCATAATAGAATAAATCAACATTATTCGTTTTATTTTCTATTTAATAGTAAAAGTACAATCGAAGATCGGCAATTTTAAAATGAGACATAAAACTTTCCCTTTGAATTATGAAATTGCAATTAATACATAATATATGTGCAATGTAAAATATAAAGATTAAACATTAATCACATCATGCATTTTCAAAAGAGACAACAAACACTATTTTGCGATCTCCGCCGATTTCTAATTACGACGATGGTGTATCGCATAGGGATTTTAATATCACGAGTGAATGTAACTTGTTTCTTCAAAATGCGATCATGATTGATCGCATCACATCAGAGTTGCGCGATTGATCAAAATAAAGAGATTGCATTTGCGATTTGCGATTTGCGATGGCAGCGGGGCCTATCGCATCAAAGATTTATGAAACAAGTGCATTCTATAATGTTCTTCTGAAATGTGAATGCGATCAATCGCATCACATAGAAACATATATGAAAGTTTAAGATTTTTTCGATTTTCAATTGCAATTGGTTCAATCGCATCGGAATCTTTTAACAAACAAATATATAACTTATGGTATTTCCGATTTGCGATTGCGATTACTATACATCGGACTTTTTCCATTTAAATACTTTGATGTGATAAAGTCTTTATATTACATCGGATCAGAAATTATTTCAATGTTGCATTTGTTTACACACACTTGTTAATAAAGATATGCAATATTTCTTTCTATCAATGAACTCTTATTTCTAATTCAAAAATGATCGGATTGCTTCTAAATATTTTATTTCTATCTAAAAAAAAGATAAAAAAGGGGACCTATTTCTAAGTGAAATTTATTCTAAAAATTTAGAAATGGGGAGGGTTGTTGTACAGTACAACAATTGGCGATTCACTGGAAGAAACAGTTATCTCTGAAAAATTAAAATGAACACTATATTTCAAGTAAGTAAAATTTTTTTAAAGATGATGAAAACTATCTTAGAAAAAATTTAAATAAAATCTAACTCTGAAGAAGAGTAAAAAAATCACTTACAATTTCTTTCTAATTCCTCAAAGATAAAAATATTTTGGGTTATCTCAAGCTTTGATTGGTTGATAATAATGAAGTAAGTGGTCTCTCTAGGTTTAGCTTTTGTGATATACTCTATTGTCATAGGCATTCCCTCTGCTGCCAGCAAACGTTCATAGTCTCCACAGGGTTACCTTTTAACCATCAACTATTCATTATCCCATCCAACTAAGATTATGACTCTTTAAAAATAAATTCATAAGACATATTACCTCATGTTTTTTTTTCTTTTATTTATTTTTTTATTTAAGATCCATTATTCTGGTTTGGTAGCCAGTTAGTAACAATGCCATTCACTAGTTGTAATTAAACTGAACAAGCTAGCTCGTGATGAGACCCCTTGTCTTACTTTTATAAGCCATTACCCTGTTTTGATATGCAGTATTGGTAATGTCAGTTTTATTACTTCTTATGATCATGGTAAGCAGGCTCGTGATAAGACCCCTTATCTCTTAAGTTTTTCCATATAATTTCTTAGATTTACATTCTAAAAATTCACAACCTAAATGGATGGGGTGAAATAGTTGTATCCTTAAGAATCAATGGATGACAATTTTTAGAGTTTTTTGTTTGCTAAAGCTTGAAAAAGTCTTTACTTTTTAAAGATAACCTTTCTTTTCTTAATAAACTTATAATGATTTACATTTTCCTCAAAGTTTCAAAAGATCATGCAAATGTTTTGAACAAATTTTCAAAGTTTAAAATTTTATTTTAAACTATCCAAAATTGTAATCATTTCCCTAAAAATTCTTATTTACACAAAATAAGTATTTATAACATTCTTCCTAAGACAATTTTCTAATAGTAAAAAGTCAATTAGAGACTATTAACAACCTTTATTTACAAAACAAACAAAAATTGCAGAAAGGAATGTCTACAAGTAAGAAGGGGTTACCTCCTTATGAAAAGAATTTCTTTAATACAAGCCCATTTACAGGAAGAGATTCTCTCTTTCCTATTAAATCTTGAAGTATGAATGTATATGAGCCTATCTTTTCAGCAATCTGAAATGGTCCAAGCCACATTTTCTGAAATTTGGTATGCTTACCTTTTTCTTCATGTGCTTTATCCCGTTTCAGAACAAGATCACCAATTGACAAATTTTTTGAGCCGGTGGAACTTGAATCAAAAGAATATTTTACAAGTTTTTCATGTTTTTCATGAATACCTTTTGCTTTCTCTCTATCTTCTTCTAATTTAAGGATTTGATCAAATCTCAACTGAATGGATGAGGAAGGATTTTATTCAATGAATTGCACTAGGGCTAATGATGGGAGAGCTAGATTTGATGGCATCATAGCTTCCTTTCCATAAACTAAATTGAAAGGTGAAGCTCCTATTGAAGCTTTAAGAATAATACAATCAGCCCATAGTGCAAAAATTAAAGACTTGTGCCAATTCTTTTGATTTTGATCAATAGTCCTTTTAATGATTTTGATGAGATTTTTTTTAGTGGATTCAACTAAACCATTACCTTGTGGATAATAATTTTTTGAATATTTCAATTTAAAACCTCTTTTGATAGCAAATTCCATTATACTATTTCTAGAAAAATAAGATGCATTTTCAAAGACAAGAGCGTTAGGTACACCAAACCTGGTAATGATGAATTGATCGATGAAATCAATAATTGCATCAAAATTGGCTACCTTTAGAGGGATTGCTTCTACCCACTTTGTGAAGTAATCTGTTGCTGTGAGGATGTAATTATGTTGTTTGGAAGAATGAGGTACTATCTCACCAATGATGTCAAGCCCTCGTTGCTCAAATGGTTGCTCAATGTTTACTGGTTGCAGAGGAAAAGATGGCTTCGTTTGTCTTACACTAGCAATTTGACAAATTTTGCACTTCCTCACATAATCATGTGTATCTTTGAAAAGGGTAGGTCAATAATATCCAGCATGGATGATTTTGTGAGCTATGGTATCACCTCCAAAATGACCTCCTGCTAGTCCAGCAGGTAATTCCTGTAATACCTTTTTTGCTTCAGTCTTTTCAAGACCTCTTAATAGGATTGAAACATAATTTTTTTTGGATAACACATCATCAATGATTTCATATTTAGTAGCCTTCAATATTAAAGCATGTTTATTCTTATAGTTGAGATTAGAAGGAGCATACCCATTTTTCACGTAAAAGATCAAATCAGCATACTGTGATTTAGAATCTGTAACACTTATCTGACTTACTTGAACAACATTGTCTGGATCTTGATTTTCTGGTATGTTGTGAGCTCCTGCTAATAATCTGCAAAAAACTTGACCTCTAACAATCTTGGCTGGCTTAATATCAATATCATATTATTGCAAAGCTGTCACCCAATTAGCCCTTTTTTCTCCTACATCCTTTTGATTTCGTAATTGTCTTACTGCAAAGAATGGTACAATAATTTTTGTATGTGTTTTTAAGAGAAAAGGTCTAAAATGTTTGATTGCCTTAAACACAGCGAAGGCTTGTTTTTCTACATCGGAATAATTAAGCTCAGCCCCTTGCAGATTCGAGCTGAAAAAAGAAATTAGTGCTTCTAATTGTTGATCATTGAGTTGTGTTAAAACAACAACATAGGATGTTTCGGTGGCCAAAGTATACATAATAAAATCTTTAGAAAAATCAGGAGTATTCAATGTAGGTGCATTGATGATTGCCTGTTTAATTGCATCAAAGGCTTCTTTCTCTTTATACCCCCATTTGAATACTGAATTTTTCTTAATCATATTCTGCGTAGGTAAAACAATTTGAGAAAAATCGAGAATGAATCTTTTTACAAAATTAATCTGTCCTAAAAAAATATTGCATGGACTTTTTGTTATGAGGTAAAGAAATATCATAAATTTATTTCACTCTGTCCGGGTCGATATATATAATATTTTGACACAACAAACCCTAAGATTTTTCCTTCATCGAGAGCAAAGAAGGATTTATTTGGGTTTAAAGAAATACCAAACCTTCTACATCTTTCAAATATTTGTTTCAAATCATGTAGATGATTGGATCTCTTCCTTGAATATACTATTATGTCATCAAGATAAATAACAACTGATCTATTAATCATACCCTTAAATGCTATGTCCATGGCTCTCTGGAAAGTAGCTCCTGCATTTACTAAACCAAAAGGCATTTTCTGATAAGCATAGGTTCCCCATTTGGTTATGAAAGTGGTTTTCAACCTATCATCTAGATGCACTAATATTTGATTATAGCCTGAAAATCCATCAAGGAAGGACATGAGTTCAGAACCAGCTACCTTTTGGAGTATTTGCTCCATGGTTGGCAATGGGAAATTGTCCTTTTGACATGCCTTGTTTAAATTTCTGAAATCAACGCAGATTCTAATATCGCCATTTTTCTTCCTAACAAGTACCATGTTGGAAACCCAATTAGAATGCCTTACAGGAAAAATGATTTTGGCTTTCAAAATTTTGTTGAGCTCTATTTTGATTTGATCTTCAAGATCTGGATGAATCTTTCTTAACTTCTGTTGAACAGGCTTAACATCAGATAGCATTGGAATTGTGTGTTGAATAAAAAAAGTATCATATGTCTTTAAGTCCTCATAATTCCAAGCAAAGACATTTTTATACTTAGAAGTTTGATGAAAGCAGATCTTTCTTCTGGAGTTAAACTGAGTCCTAGATTAACATTCTGAGGTTTAGAATCAGAGCCAAGATTCACTAATTCAAACTTTAAAGTTGAACTTTGAAGTTTAGCATTAGTAACTTTCTTGAATCTGTCTTTTATATCATATAGATCCTCAAGTTTAACAACAGATTTAGGAATTGGATTTTCATTACTTCTTGAAGTAATTTGCAGATCATGATCATCTTCATCAATAAGTTGTTCATCATAGGATTTCTCCGAAGTCAAGAAATTCAATATGTCTTGATCATGGTAGAATACTATCCAGTTTGTGATATTATCGGGAATAGATGGGCAAAAAATCAATTCTACTGAAAATCTGTCAGGACTACAATCTTCAGTAGGGAGGATTTTGGAAGCAACATTAGCTAACAAGTCAGCTAATGTGTTTTGATTTCTGGGAATAGAAGAGATATTAAATGCTAGAAATTGAGTGGTAAGTTCTTGTACTAGGGTTTGATACTGTTTAATATGTCCTGAAAGACAATGGATGGTATTCCTCACTTGTATTATGACAATTTTGGAATCTCCATATACTTTCAAGTATTTTACATTTTACCTTATAGCTTTATAAAGCCCTTGAATCAAGGCTTCATATTCTGCAGTATTATTAGTGCACTCAAATTCTAATCTACATGATAGCATGGTTTTCTCTCCTTCTGGATCAATTAGGATACATCCTGCTCCTGCTCCATCACTAGATTTTGATCCATCAAAATATAATGACCAAAATAAAGTTTTATCTACAGGTTTATCTACAAATGTATCAGAAATATTAACAATTCTAGAAGAATCAGATTGTGAAAAATTTTCAATTTGAGAAACAAATGTATTTACAGAAAACGATGATTGTGGTGCAGTAAAATTCCCAAAGAATGACTCAACAGAATAACCTCCAAGGATATTGTTGTTGAAAGCTATAGGTTCGTTCGGTTGTTCAAATTCAGTTATAGTGTGCATCATATGTTTTTCTCACTCGATTTTGATTTGATTTTGTTTCCCTTTGTAGGGAAGTCGCATATGTGAAAAATCAGTTGTGATATAACTGTTAAGCTTTGCAGACCAGTCCCTGCTTAAGAATAACCCATAGAATTCAGGAATATCTGCAATTAGAATATCAATTCTTTGGACAATCCTAAGATCAGAAGCTAGTCTAACGGTAACTGAATTGATTTCTCCTACAACTTGAACTTTAGAGCGATCTAATTGTACAATGTGAACTGCAGACTTTTGTGGTTCAATATTCAATTTCGCACAGACTGAAGTAGGCATTATATTAGAGGATGCACCGAAATCAATTAAAAAATTATGAAAATTATTATTGTAGATTTCATAAGTCAATAAGAATGTAGGTGTCTGAGAATTTGATATTTCTCCAATAAGAACAGTATCTGTGGAATCTACTTTGTCTGGTGGCTTACCAGTCCCTTTAGTTGCTTTGGAAACTACACCGCTTGGAAGAAGAGCAATAGGTGTAGCATTTAATTCTTTTAATAGAAGCTTTTGTTGATGTTTAAGTTTGTTGAGTTCATGTAATGAGATGTTCGCTCTAGTCTTTTTCATGTCCTCAACAATGTTATAATCCATCGAATTTGATACCACTAGAGTCTTAGATGATGATATGGGAGGATTGGAAGATGATGGCTGATTATGAGTGGGTAAAGGAGAGGCTTTATTTGCAGGAGTTTTGTCTTTGGTACTAGGAGTTGTATTTTTCTTCTTAGAAACAGGTTGAACAGGTTCCGATGTATATTTTATCTTTTTACTCACAGGCATGGCTTTTTGTTCTATTTCACTGTCTGAATTAGGGAGAATGAAATCCCACATTCCATGTAATTTAGCTATTTATTCCCTTCCATCTTCTTCATCTGATACTGGAGTAGTATCTTCCTCTTCTTCATCTTCTAATTTTGCATTGGAGATGGAATTGGGAGGTTTTGATTCAGCTTGATTTCTCTTGAAATTTCTAAATGGTCTCTTTGTAGAAGTCTCTGCTACTTGCTTTTTGATCTCAACCATCTCATTAGACATGGTTTTAAGAACTTTATGTAAACCTTCCATGTCATATGGATCTCTTGGTGTCTTTTTCTTTGAATCATCTTTAAAAGTGACTTTCTTTGATTTTCTTTCCTCAATAGCATTTTTCTTATCTAGAGCAATCATTCGTTTTTCAACTGAAATAGCTTCTTTCATATTCTCAGCTAAATTCGGTTTTGCAGCTCTATCTACAAAAATTGCTATGTTTCAGGGCAAAGAATTAATATGCCATTCACTTCTAACCTGCTCACTTGGTTTAGATGTTATAGGGATCTTATTCAAGATTTTATTGAATCGAGAGTAAAAATATTTAATGGGTTCCTTGGATTGAGTCTTTAAATTGGAGAGACCGTTGATTAGAGTAGCTATTGATCTATCATCTCCATATTTAGTTAAAAATTTCTCTTCGAACATATCCCAACTTGTGATAGAATCTGAAGGTAAGGAAAAGTAACAGGATCCTGTTGTCCCTTGCAAAGTATAGGGGAATAACCTGACTACAACATCTTCATGCTCTACCGTGTTTAAATTTATAGCAAGCGTAAAGTTATTGATATGTTATTCTGCTGGTATACCAATATCTGGAATAAATTTTGGAAGCGATTTTTCAGGATGATCAGGTAAATCATGTAAAGGTGCATCCATATTTACAGCTCCCGGTCTATTCCATGGTCTCTGTGCTATTGTTGTGATGATGGTGGAGGAACTAGAAGTAACAACTGGTGTATGAGTAGTAACAATTGAATTACTATAAGAGACAATTGATGTTTGGACAGATGTTGTTTGAGAAGATGATGATGATGACACTACTGCACTTTTCTGATTTGAAGCTTGGGAAACAGATGATTGAATTTGCGATGAAGAACTAGTATCACTTTCTGTTTTCGATGGAGTTCTTCTTGTTTTTAATCTACTAGGTAAAGGAAATTATTTTGGGGAAATCCCAAGTTTTTCACTCTGTGACCTAGTGAGAGGTCTGGAAGAAACAAATTGCGAAGTGACACTACCTTCAGATATTTCAGATTCTTCTAATGATAATGAGAATCCTTGAAGTTTATGAACTAGAGCTTCAACTTTAGGAGATTCAGGAGGTATATGACCTAATTGATCTGAGACTTTGGTAGTGGGTGTTTTAATACTTTTATCAATTTATTCTCTAGTGATTTGAGATGTGGAAGAAATTGAAGGTGATGGGGGTGAGTTGCTCTTAGAATGGCTTGCGGATTTGGATTTATCTTCCATTCATAGCTTTGGCCCTCCTTCTAGCGCCAAAAATGTTGAAGCCTCGAAAATCATTGCTTCAAACATTGGGGGATAACCACCCGTTCGGGACCTTAGGAAAGCTCCTTTTCCATTTGGTATGGTGGCTCTGACTGGATTGATAGGACCAGTTTCCTAATAATTTAAATGGGTTGGTGATGGAATGATTGGATGAATGGAAAATGGGACTAAATGAATGAAATAAAACTATATAATCTAATCTATAGCTCATAAATAATTATAAAACTACCCGGGCATCAAATATGAATATAACTTAAAGATTGTTTCAATCAAATATATAACCATGAAAATGTATTATAGTTTAACTAAAATATGCAGTATCAAATAATGATAAGTCTATTTAATAAATTAAACAGAGTTATAATAACATATTGCATTCATCATTTTATATATCATTCACATATACTGAAAAAGATAAACATTTCTACACACTCAAAAATGATATGTGTAAAGAAATATTGTAAAACACGTACACATAAATGATAGCAATTTAAAAGAGAATATCTCACAACATAAGAAATTAACAGTGAATAGATAGAAATACCATATCCATATTGATACTTTTTGATGCAATTCGATATCCAAATCCAGCAACTTCAATGTAAAACAAACTCCAAGATACAGAAATGCAATTCTTAAAGGCAATTTTGCATAGAATCACCATATGTGATCCTTTATAAAAATATAAGAGTCAATGGAGTACAGAAATGTAATCTCCAAGTAAAAATATTACAAATTCAGGACCCCTTTCTAAATGCATGAAAGGGGTTTAAATAGGTACTTAATAAAACAAAATAACTAAAACTATTCCTACAATCTATATGATCAAAAATCTAGAAAAAAAATTGTGATCTTAAAGTGAACCGGATTCATTGACTGTCTCCTGTGTTTATTGTGCCCAGATGACAGATCTTGAGCATATCTTGGACTTCTATTGGCCGACTCATTTTTGAATGTAACTGCCCAGTGTATGTAGCATCAGGGAATTCAGGAATGATACAATGAATAGCATTCGAAAGGAATTTCATGGCCATCTGTTGGCTATTTGTCTTGATCAGATAAGTCCACATAATATCCCATGAACTTCCTTGAAGTTTGCTAATCTATTGATTTTTATTGATTATCTCTCCCTTCCACCTGGAATCAACTTCTTTTACTTTAGGTAACTTGCCTGGGGTACAATCTGAGAGAAAATTGGTGGTGTACAAGCTGTCATTAACCAATTGTGTTGTATTATTCATTAAACCTTTAGCCCTTGATATGGCTCTTTTTGATTTCATCAACTATTGTTCCCATTCCATAAATACAATTTCCTTGTGTCTTTCCTCAATTTTGGGAAGACTAGCTTTTCTTCCCTGCTCTGTATCCTACCATGAAAGGAACTCAAAAATTGTATCATCAGCATCATCAATTTCTTGCCTGAGAGTGACCGATTCATCTATCAAAGATGATGTTATTTCACACAAAGGCTCAACTTGTGCCAACTTAAGACAAAATTAATTTAACTGCTGAGATAGAATTTTGTTTATTTTAAGAGCTTCAGTTTTGAATTGAGCTAACTTAGGATAATCCTTGAACTTGTCCAATGCTGATTGGAACGTTTTCTCTTGTTCAATCTTTGCATTTTTCTCACTTTGCGAAAGATTTTGTATCTTTTCTACCTATTGACTCAACTGTTGTTGTTTGTTCAAGGCTTTTTCATCAAATTTCTTCCTTTCAATGCTAAGTTGCTCTTCTAGCTATTTAGATCTAAGCTCCTGATCTTGCAATTGTTTCTCCAGCTGAACAATATTTCACTGATTCACTGTGGCCTATTCTTCCAGCATAGCTATCTGTAAGTCTTTTTGTTTCATCAACTGAGAGACTTCAGAAGCTCTATTTATATTTGCATCACCATAGGCACCACTCTATTGAGATAATTTAGTGATATCTTCAGATGGATTCACCTAAGCATCTTTATAAACAATATTCATGAACTCCACCTATGAAGTTGAAAGTGCATCCTGATCAGCTATCCTTCTCTTTCTCTGTTTTCTCACAACAGCCCTATGCTTGGGACTGTAAAATACATCCAGAGGAGGAATTTCTTCTATTTTCAACATAATTTCACCTTTGGGATGTTTAGGAATAACTTCCATATCATGGTCTTCTAGAACATTAGCTTGGGGATTATTCTATTGTCCTATTTGTTGGGAAAATTTCTCATATGGCTTAGCAAATGAGGAGAAACTATAAGTTCAGCAGATTCCACTAATTTTTCAGTAGCTTCCTCTCTTCCAAGTTGAAAATCTAGATTATTGCTTATATCTCCTTTTGGTGCTTGTTCAGTAGCCTTATTGTTTGTGCCTCCTTTCTCAGTATGCACGTTGGTATCAGTACCTATACTTTCCTTTCCTGTTTGGGTTGAAGACTACTGATCAGTATGTACATCAAGTTTAGCAGCTGTTTATTTCTTCTAAGTATCAACTTTGGTGCTAATTTCTTCTTTCTGTATAACATGATTAGTTCCTGTTACTTATTTCTATGTCTGTATAATGACTTTGCTGGCAAATGTTTCTGTTACTGCTTTGCCAGATGTATCCTCTTTTTCCTTCTTGTTGTGACTCATCCTCCTGCATAGGAACTCTTAATTGATCCATAGGAGCTTTGAGTAATATCTGGCTTCTAAATAACATAAAATTATTCAACTCTTCAGTCTGGAATTTGGACTTGGCCAAATCATAAACTTGAGACAAATTATCTACAGAAACAAGTAAATCATTGAACTCATCTGGTTCATGTTCAAATCGAGCAACTGAAACTGAAGTGGTAAAATCAAATGCCACCTTCCTTGGGTCATATTGCCTGCCTTGGACTGTTGAAAGCTTGAGATTGGTTATCTTGCCAACTTCTTTCTCAGCATGAACAAAATTATTGAGAGTGTAATCTCCACATTTGAAAGGAAAAGTAGGCCACATTACCTTATTTCTATTCTTCAAAGTCCTGGACATGCCTTCTACTATTAGCTAATATGAGATTTCTTGTGCTAACAGTTTATCTGGAACATATAAAGGAAGAATGTGTGGTTCTACAATAATCCAAAAAACTCTTATATATGTTAATTTTTCTTCTCCGAACCAATCCCCAATCGAGGATAAATCAACTTTAGCCTTCTCAGAAATCCTAGGAGGGAATCGGCCAAAAATAGGTTGATAAACTAGGATGAGGAAACCGTGACAAACTCTGTAAACATCGCTTTTAAAATGCCCCTTCCATAAGAACTTGTGATATATATGAATAGGAGTAGGATCTTTAGGGGTACATTTCCATCCTAACATGGGAAACTCAGAATTGAAACAAAGGGCATCGACAATATAAGCACAAAAGTAAAAAGGAGTATTATTTCCTGTGTTTTTGTCCTTCCTATACTCAAGAATACTATTGGCTATCTTATCAAAAAGAATGACAGCCCAGTCCATTATTTCAGAATTTATAGCAGAGTGTATTAATGGCGCCATTTGTATAGAAAACCTGGCTGAATTATTAGTCCAAAACAATCTGCACATCATTTCTACGACATAACAGTATAGAGGTGAAAGAGACTCCACAGAGTACATACCCGATGCCTCGTTTTTGTGCTTTTCAGGAGCCCTTCTCCATTCTCTAATCGGCTCTGACTCATTTTCATTACTCGCAGCAAATTCCTTGATGAAATATTTGTTGTAGATTTTCTGTGGGTCCAGAAGGTGGTAAATTTCTTTAATGTCCTCTTCTTTGAACGACCCGAATTTTCCTCCAAAAGCTAAAACAAACGTTCTGTTTTGGATGGCCACATTTTCAATCACCCACCGAATCACATCATAATATGGAAAAATGTTCATCGGAGCTGCAATTCGGTGCAGAAATGAATTTGTAAGTGCTTGAAGAGAAGTTTCTGAATCTGAATCTGAATCGTCTTCATTAGGAACTGTTGCTTTCGCCACAGTGACCTTAGGCTTTTCCCTTTCAATGAGGTTATATACTTCTTCCCAAGATAATTTACCAAGACCTTGGCACGACATGTCTGTAACCAGCTTGATCTTAGCTGGTTTCTCTTTAGGTGCCATGGTGAAAACAGGAGCTTTTGTTGCAACAACAACTTTTTCTTTCTTGGATCTCTTTGACATTTCAGTATTCGGTAATGTTTCCCTCGCTCTGTGAATGAAAGGATTGGGTATTCTTTGGTTCTGCAAAGGAAAAAGAACTCAATCGTGGTGAAAACGCAAATGAGGAGAAAAACTGTATAAACAATCTATTCATTGATTTCCATTTATTATCTTCATGTTTAAAACTTAAATTCCCTCTAAAGAGTCACACTCACGCATTCATAATAAAACAAATCGTCAGTATTCATTTGATTTTCTATTTAATAGTAAAAGTACAATTGGAAATCGGCGGTTTTAAAATGAGACATAAAACTTTCCCTTTGAATTATGCGATTGCGATTAATACATAATATATGCACAATGTAAAATATAAAGATTAAACATTAATCGCATCGGGCATTTTCAAAAGAGACAACAAACAAGATTTTGTGATCTCCGCCGATTTCTGATTGTGACGATGGTGTATTGCATTGGGATTTTAATATCATGAGTGAATGTAACTTATTTCTCCGAAATACGATTGCAATTGATCGCATTGCATCAGAGTTGCGCCATTGATCAAAATAAAGAGATTGCATTTGCGATTTACGATGGCAGTGGGGCCCATCGCATCGGAGATTTATGAAACAAGTGCATTGTATAATGTTCTTCCGAAATGTGATTGCTATCAATCGCATCAAATCGAAACATATATGAAAGTTTAAGATTTTGGTGATTTGTGATTGCGATTGGTTCAATCGCATCGGAATTTTTTAACAAACAAATATACAACTTATGGCATTTCCGATTTGCGATTGTGATTACTATACATCAAAATTTTTCCATTTAAATACTTTGATGTGATAAAGTCTTTATATTACATCGTATCGGAAATTCTTTCAATGTTGCATTTGTTTATACACACTTGTTAATAAAGATATGCAATATGTCTTTCTATCAATGAACTCTTATTTCTAATTAAAAAATGATCGGATTGCTTCTAAATCTTTTGTTTCTATCTAAAAAGAAAGATAAAAAAGGGGACCTATTTCTAAATGAAATTTATTCTAAAAATTTAGAAATGGGGAGGGTTTTTGTATAGTACAACACTGACCTTGGGAATTATTCGATTTGGAGACAAGAATGGTTGACTGGGAATGCTCTATTCTTGGAGGAAAGATGGTTTGAGGAGTGGGAGAACTATAGATCTGACCTACTAAACTCCCATATTCGCATAACTGACAAGAACGATGAGCTGCAGTGGGTGCACTCTCAAACATGAATGTATACCCCTAAATTGGGTTATGCTTGGCTGATGACTCAGAATGGGTGGGAGGATCCCGCCTGGTGGTCGAAACCTTTGTGGAAGTTAAAATGACCGGCTAAGACAAGGTTTTTTTTCTAATGTATTCTCCAGAAGAAAGTCCCCACTTGGGATTTCCTTCAAATAAGGGGGAAGATTGGTCCAGGGTGGTGCTCTCTGTGCAAAGATAGTGAGGAAACAGTGCAGCATGTTTTTCTCTCTTGTCCCTATAACATCAGCCTTTGGAATGAAACGCTGCAGATGACTAATATTCCTCAGAAATGGAAGGGTCAGGTGCTCTCGGAATCCTGGCAAAGATGGTGGCAGGAAGCTCCGAACGAAAAAGTGAGAACTATGCCCCTCTTAATTGCCTAGGGAACGTGGATTGCAAGGAACCAACTGATCTTCGAAGATACTCCATTCCCTATCGGTAAACTGGTAGCAGAAGGGGCAGCCATCCTCGAAAACATTCCTGTCTCATTAGACTCTCAGCAAAGCAAAGCTATTCAGATGGAAGTAGTTAGGGGAACTATACCTTGGGCATATTTTGATGGGGCATCAGATATAAACCGTAGATGTGGAGCTGGTTTAGCTATCTTTTTCCCTTCCGGAAAAATCCTGAGAGCTTATGTTGGCCTAGGAACTGGGACAAAAAATTTTGCAGAACTTAAAGCTTTACATCTTCTTCTATGCTGTTTATCCCACTGTAATGAGCGAGAGGCTCAGATTTTTGGTGACTCTTTGAATATATTAAAGTGGTCCAACGGAACGCAACAATGTAGAAACTACATTTTAATTCCTTTGCTTAATGAGATTTACCGTCTAAAATTTTTTTTTTTCTGAGCTATCTATTTGCCATATTTACAGGGAACGGAACTTTGAAGCAGACCGCCTTTCTAAAGAAGGCATTGAACAAGCTCTGGGGGCTTGGATAGCAGAGGAAGTGGAGAATGGAGTGGCCATACCACTTGCACAACCTGGTTTTGCTTTATGATCGAGTTGTTAGATTTTTTTTCCTGTTTCTGTATATAATTGTTTATCTTTTAAACATAACTACCTGTCAAACATTAAGACTGGACCCAGGGTTGTTTTCCTGTCAGAGGAGGTTCTGAGTTTCGTCCATTTTTGAAACTGTTCTGTTTTGGATCAAGTCAGGAAAGTGTTTACTACCTGGCACAAAACTTGAAGGGAAAAAGTTGCAATGAAACTATTCTTCTCCAATCTCTGTTTCGGCTATCTCCTATAAAAGGAAGTCGGGAGGTTGGAAAAAGACAAGACTCTATATTTAGAGACATTTTTGCCTGGTCTATTTGGTGAATACCTGTGATGTATTTACAAACAGTTGAAACTGTGTTTCTTTGCCCACAAAGCGAGAAATGGAGTTTGTCTTGAAATGCTATGCATATGCTATGTAACTTTCTATATTAATAAATGGTTCGATTTTTTTTTCTGTGGAAAAAAAAAAAAAAACAAAAAAAAAAAACATTAAAGATAAAATTTCGTAGTGCATGAAAACCTTAATGACAAGTTGTAAATCTCAAGTTTTTAAATCTTAAGTTTTCAAGATACCTGAACCATGAAATTATGGAGAAATTATATGACTTAAAAAAATTTTAAAAATGAACAAGTAAATGAAAAAATTATTATTCATGTATTTGTTTGTTTATACATTAAAACATATTTTTTAATTTTTTATTGTTTTTCTATATTTTAAATTATAATTGTTTTAGTTTTAAGAAAATAAAAATTAAAAATTAAAATCTTCTTATATATGTTTGTTTATATTTTAAAACATATTTTAAATTTTTTTTAATTGTTTTTTTATATTTTAAATAATAATTGTTTTAATTTTAAAAAATTAAAATTAATTTTTTTTTATATTTGCCTGTTTATTTTTTAATTTGTTTTTATTGTTTTTTTATGTTGAAAATATTGTCATTGATGGCAAAGGAAAAGACAGGAGCAGCACCTGAACTATCACAGAAAAGAACCAGCAACAAGGCAAAGGAGCAGATCAGGCAATTATGCAGTAAGAAAGACAAAGGAGCACAAAGGAACAACAGGAAACAGAGGCAGCGGATAAAGCAGGTAGTAGAGGCAGCAAAGAGAGCAGCAAAGATAGCAAAGAAGCAGAGAGGTAGCAAGGCAGCAAAGGCAGCAAGGCAGATAAGAAACAGAGGCAGCGGACAAAGCAGAGACAGTGAATAGAAGCAGAGGCTGTGTAATGGAGATGCGATGCGATTGGTCTGCGATGCGATCGCATATCGCAATCAGGAAAGAAGCAGAGAGGTAGAATTATGAAGCGGAGAGGCGATACGATGCGATGATATAAGTACATGGGTCCTACAGGGCAAGAGTATATTATAATGTTCCGAAGGTTGGGTACAAAAGAGTTTCATTTAAGAAATGTATTTCCGAAATGATTACAAAGGCTTTAACGCCATATCTAAGATTCAGTCAAATAAACAAAGGAAATTAGAGTGGGGCCCACAAGGAAAGCGATGTTGAAAACCCAATACCATTGGGTTTGCACGACTCGTCAAGTGGTAAGTTGTTTTCACTTTTCGAACGCGATATCGTTATTTGGAAGACACGTGTAAATGAGTGGTATTCAAAAACCACTTACATCACGTAATTTTTGAGCATTAAGTTTTGTACATTTAAATTGCGTGATATCCGTCGAATCAATATCGGTGAAGATCTAACGGTGATCGCATCACGCGAAAGGCGGAGTTTTAATGTTAAGGCCCAAAGCGGAAGTGTTGAAGATCGACGGCGAAGATCGTATCGGAGATAGAAGATCAACGGTGGAGATCGCAGCGACGATTTCTAATCGCATCGGTGGAATGGAAGAACAAAGTAGCAACAGTTTGAAAGGTGTGATTGCGATTGAGCGATTTAATCGCAACCATCTGATCCCAACCAACGGCAACCATTGGATTCACAGTGAGTGATCGCATCGAAGATTTCAAATCGCATCGGCAAAGTGGAAGTGCAAGTGAACAAGTGGTTGAATGTTGCGATTGCGATGGTGCGATCCAATCGCAACCGTTGGATCACGGTTGATAGCAACCATTGGATCATAAAGTAAGTCGGAGTGGGGTCCACAGTGACCCATCGCATCGACAGAGAATCAAATACGAAAATACAAGATTTTCTTGTGTTAAAACGCTTCGATGGGTAACAGAGAATTATAACGTATAACATTGAAATGTCGAAAATATTGCCTGGTGGGGCCTTCACTAATCGCATCGGCGGAAATCAAATGACCAAAGGCACAAGAAGATCTCAAAATGTTGCGATTGCGATTGGAAAGTCAAATAAGGCGGAGTGTCTTTGTAGTGTGGGCTCCATGTAAAAGAAAAAGGTTAATATATGACAGCACCAAGATTTTAAATCAAAGCCGAAGAATGAATAAAAAGTAAAGCGGCAAGTATATTTGAAACAATATATATACATATATCTATGCAGTGTGGGGCCATCGCATCGGTGTTAAGGTAGAGCAGTGGAACATGTTATTGAAGTTTGTGATTGCGATTAATCGCATCGGAACAATCGCAAAGAGTGTAATCGTAATCAGAAATCATCGGAGGAGGCTCATCGCATCAGGAAATAGATAGATTTCGTCAAGTGGGCCGGGAAAGTTATGTACTATGTTAAAAATAAAAAGGTCTATTGTTATATGCCGAGAGTTATTTGGTCTTTATAGAAGAAGCAGTGTATATGCGTTGAATGGTTTTGAACCATATGAAGAACTTCTGCAATGTAAAATATTGTGAATTCTGATTAAGCTGCCAGATTTGGAACAGAATTTGGGAAATGCTTTCTACATGCATAGAAAATAGGAGAGTGTTCAGAAACTGAAAAAGACAGTGACAGTAGCAGAAAAGACAAACACACAGTGATCCAAAAACTGAATGGGTTGATTTGAAATCCGTATTGTAACTGAAAATGTAAATGTATTATTGTTTTTATATTGTTTGTGATGCAAAGGCAAGTCTCTGGAGGAAAAGAAATATCCCACTGTAATTTTGAAATGTATACATATTGTAATATTTTTCTGAATACGTTGGATAAAGAAATGCGAAGGCAGAAGTCAAAGAATCATGACTGTTCACTTCGAATTCCCTGTGGAATGCAAACAGTCATGAGGTGAACTCTATAAATGATATCAAATTGATATGCATATAGAGGTTAGAGAATGCAGAAATGAAGCAGTGAGGTAGAGAAGAAGGAGGAGCTGATAGAGAATATGAGAAAATGCAGAGATTATGCAGGGCAGATATGAAGGCTGGTGCACAGCAGTGAAGATGGTACAGAACAGAGCTGATATCCAGGTAAATCAGCAAGTGTTTTAATGAAAGAGTGAGGAAGTTGGAGCTTCCCTATCAAGTTGTAGCTTGATAGATGTCAGTTGTAGCTGACTGAGGTAGGAGCCTCCTGTAGGTTGTAGCCTGCAAAAAATAGAGGAAGTTGGTGCTTCCATATCAAGTTGTAGCTTGATAGAAGTCAGTTGTAGCTAGCTGAGGTAGGAGCCTCCTGTAGGTTGGAGCCTGCAGAAAATAATTGGGAGTTGGAGCTTCCTTGCAAGTTGTAGCTTGCAGAATTGAGGTTGGAGCCTACAGAAAATCAGTGGTGAGAAGGAGTTGGAGCTTGCTGTTGCATCACAACAATAATAAGATGTGGTTTTCTCCCTTTATGGGTTTCCACTTATACATGTTGTCTATATGCATGATGATTATGTGTTGATACTCAGTATTTGTTCTGTTTAATAACTGCTGCTCAATTATTATGATTGTTGTTCCATTGTATAATAAGTTGATCACAAAATGATGATGTGAAGAGTATAAAAGGTGTAAATTAGCTTTAAAAGAAAAGTTTTAAAAGTCCATGAATGTGTAAACTGATTCACCCCCCCGCCTCCCCCCACCCCCCCTCTTAGTTTAACAAAGGGATCAACATTTTATATTTTTATATTATTATTATTTTATTTTTTTAGTTTGTGTTTGAAAAAAATAAAAATAAATAAAATTTAAATTGTCGCCACGGGGTCGCAGACAGTGACAAATTTCCTCGACTCGGCTCTTGCTTGGCCTCCGGCCTCCCGACTTAGCTGAGGGCCATTCCCCAGGGCTCCAAGGCCACCGGGCGCCCTCGGTCGAGGCCACCCGACCCGTCCGCCCGACCGGGGGCGGAGGAGGCGGCGCTCGGGCAGCTCCCGATGCAGCAATCGCCGACCGCATCCCGCCCCTCGCTGCTGCGAGGCTACCTTCGGAATCACCCTCCGCCCACCGCCGAGGTTCGCAGGCCGCCGCAGGGCACCATGGAGGGTCACCCAACCGCCCTCCGCCTCCCCGCTAGGCGGGGCCGACCGAGTCGGCGCCGCCCGTTCTCGCACCCTAGCTAGGTGGAGGGCGATTCCAAGAATTGCTCCTAGCTGGGCAGAAGGCGATTCCCCCGCTAGGTGGAGGGTGATTCCGAGAATCCCCCTCTACCCAGCCAGAGGCGATTCTGGGAATCTCCCTCTACCTAACCGAGGGCCATAGGCAGGCTGGGCAGCACCGTCGAGGGCTTGCTAGCCTGCCTCCACCCAACCGGGAGCCGAAAGCGAAAGTCGCGTCCGTTCGTTGCCCGCCTTGCCTCCGGCTAGGTGGAGGGGGTGATTCAAGAACATCCTCCGCTGCACCGGGGCCAAAGGCCAGCCAGGTGGCGCAATCGAGGGCTGCCCAGCCTGCCTCCAGCCCCTGGCTGGGCCGAGAATCACCCTCAGCCCAGCCAGGGGCCGGAGGTAGGTTGGGAGAATCACCCTCGGCCCAGCTAGGGGCCGGAGGCAAGCCGGGTAGAGGCGCTGCCTGGCCTACCTTCGACCCCTGGCTAGGCTAAGGGTGATTCTCGGAATCACCCTCCGCCCAGCCGGGGGTTATTCTTGGAATCGACCTTCGCCCAGCCGGGTGCCGAAAGCAGGTCGGGCGGCGCCGTCGAGGGCTGCCCAGCCTGGCTTCGCCCAGCTGGGCAAGCTGGGCAGCCCTCGACGGTGCCGCTCGGCCGGCCTCCGGCCCCCAGCTGGGCGGAGGGTGATTCAGAGAATCTCCCTCCGCCAAGCCAGGGGCTGGAGGCTAGCCAGGTGGCGCCATCGAGGGCTACCTAGCCTACCTTCGGCACCCGGCTGAGTGGAGGGCGATTCCAAGAATCGCCCCCAGTTGGGCAGAGGGAGATTCCGAGAATCATCTCTCGCCCTCAGCCCAACTGAGAATCGCCCTCCGCCCAGCCGGGAGTGATTCTCGGAATCGCCCTCCACCCAGCCGGGGGCCAGAAGTAGGCTAGGAAGCCCTCGATGGCGGTGGGAGAGATTCTTGGAATTGCCCTCTGCCCAGCAGGGTGTTGGAGGCAAGTTGGACAGCCCTCGACGGCGCCGCCCTGCTTGCCTTCGGACCCCAGCTGAGCAGAGGGCGATTCCGAGAATCGCCCCTGGTTGGGCAGAGGGTGATTCTCGAGATCGCCCTTCGCCCAGCCAGGGGTGATTCTCAGAATCTCCCTCCACCCAGCCGATGGCCAGAGGCAGGCCAGATGACACTTTCAAGGGCTACGCAGCCTACCTTCGACCCGCGGCTGGGTGGGGGGATATTCTCATAATTTCCCTCCACCCAACCGGGGGCCAGAGGCAGGCTGGGCAGCCCTTGACAGTACCACCCAACCAAGGGACAGACGCAGGCTAGGCAGCCCTCAACGACGTCACCTGGTCGGCCTCCGGCCCTTGGCTAGCCAGAGGCAGGCCAGGCGGCACCATCGATGACTGCCCAGCCTACCCTCGGCCCCCGGCTGGGTGAAGGGAATCGTCGTCCACCCAGTCGGAAACTGGATGCAGGCTAGGCAGCCCTCAATGGCACCACCCCACCGGCCTCTAGCCCTCGGCCGGGCGAAGGGCGATTCTTGGAATCACCCTCGACCGAGCGGAGGGCGATTCTCAAAATCACCCTCCGCCTAGCCGGAATCGCCCTCCGCCCAGCCAGGGGCTGGAGGCAGGTTGAGCAGCCCTCGATGGTGCCGCTCGGCTTGCCTCCAACCCCCGGATGGGCAGAGGGTGATTCCGAGAATCACCCCTGGCTAGGCGAAGGGCGATTCTGAGAATCACCCCCGGTTGGATGGAGAGCGATTCAGAGAATCACCCCCGGCCCAACCGAGGGCGATTCTCAGAATCGCCCTCTGCCGAGCCGAGGGTCGAGAATCGCCCTCCATCCAACCGAGCCTTTGCCCAGCTGGGGGCCGAAGGTAGGCTGGGCGGCACTGTCGAGGGTTGCCCAGCCTACCTCCGAGCCGCGGCTGGGTGGAGGGTGATTCTCGAAACCGCCCTCTGCCCAGCCGAGGGCTGGTGGCAGGCTAGGCAGCCCTTGACGGTGCCGCTCGGTCGAGCAGAGGGTGATTCCGAGAATCTCCCTCCCCCCAGCCAAGGCCCGGAGGCTAGAATCTCCCTCTGCCCAGCCGGGGGCCGGAGGCCTGCTGGGTTGCACTATCAAGGGCTGCCCAGCCTGCCTCCGGCCCTCGGCTGGGCAGAGGGTGATTCTCGGAATCGCCTTCCGCCCAACTGGGGGTGATTCTCAGAATCGCCCTCCCCCCAGCCGTGGGTGATTCTCTGAATTTCCCTCCACCCACCCAGGGGCCGGAGGCAGGATGGGTGGTGCCGTCGAGGGCTACCCAGCCTGCCTCCGACCCGCGGCTAGGTGGAGGGCTGGAGGTAGGCTTGTCATCCCTCGACGGTGACGCCCGGCCGAGCAAAGGGTGATTCCGAGAATCTCCCTCTTCCCAGTCGGGGGCCGAAGGTCGGCCGGGTGGTGCCATCGAGGGCTGCCCAGCCTGCCTCCAGCCCCTGACTTGGCGAAGGACGATTCCGAGAATTGCTCTCGGCTGGGCAGAGGGTGATTTCGAGAATCACCCCCGGCTGGGCGAAGGCCGACCGGATGGCGCCGTCGATATTGCCCTCCGCCCAGCCGGGGGCCAAAGGCAGGCCGGGCAGCACTGTCAAATGAAGGAGATTGGGTTTTGGATCTATTCTCAGGTTCAGGTAAGTTTTATTATACAAATTTAAATTTAAATATTTTACTTTTTACTTTTTATGTCTTTATACTAATTTTCTTATTTCTTTTGTGCTTGATGATTAGGTACAACACTAGCATGTTGCCTACCAAAAGGAAGAAATTGCATTTCCATTGAGAAAGGCCCAGTGCAATGAAAATTTATTCAACAAAGAATTAACGCTCTTGAATTCCTGCCAGATGCAAAGCAAGAAGTTGGTTTGAGGAAAGGGGATTTTAATGAATCACGTGTGGCAAAAAAAGCAAAGGAACCTCAACCACTATTATATGGAATGATTGTAAAGGGACACTTTGGAAGATTTTTAGATATGAAACATCCATTAGAAGATGACAATGACCAAAATGAAGCAGAAAATGTTCTGAAAGAAGCCATCAATGATGTTCTAGATGATGTTCAACATGTATTAGTTGATATTGTTGATGATCTTTAAGTTATGCTTGCAAACAAAGCTCATTTTTTCAGATCTATTAATCAGTTTTACTTGTAATATTTAGACTTTGATATTTTATGAGAAGAATCATTATTTTTTACAAAAAACATGTGATTACTATTCTTTTTTGACATAAAATTCAATAAAAATGCTATTTTCTTAAGTTTTTTTGTTAAGATTTTCCCAAAAATTAGTTTATTTAGCATGTTTTTTCAACAAAAAGTTTCTAAAAGTCTATTTTTTGCATTCTATTTGTATTGAAAATTTGTATTTTTTTGTCATATTGTTCAAAATATTGGTTTTTTAGCAACAATTATTCGATGTGCATTGAAAAATTAATTAGCAATACATAAAATTGTAGAAAATATAAACTTTATAATATTGAACCTTTTTTCATTTTTTATCTATGTGAAAAAGTGAAGATATCATTACAAATTTTTATTTACAAAAAAAAATTTTAAAAAAAAAAAAAATATATATATATATATATATATATATATATATATATCTCTTCTTAAAACACAAGTACATAAATGCACTTAAAAATAAACATCTCACGGAAGAAGAAGACATTAGAAAATGTATAGTGTCAAAATCAATCCTCTAAAAAAACGTTGGTGATGATACGCCACCACTTGATCCAGGTGGATATTGGTGGTCACCCGCCTATTCCACTTGGGGCCCCACCATTGTCTCTTTCAGTTTTTCAATTTCAGAAAAGCTTACTATTTCTAGCAGTTTTTTGGGTCCTGAACTTCCGGAGCCATTTTGAGGCCCTAAACGACGTTTTTTGGGAAAACCAGGAGAAACATGGGTTCATGGACCGATGTTTCTCACTCAAAATTTGTAATCCTCAGATAGATCTTTCTAACGAGTTCTGTTTCGCGTCAAACAGAGATCGTATGCCAAATTTACGTCCCCGGGAAGTTGAAACACCAATTTACCCAAATGGGACCCATAGTTTTGGCGCTTCATCTCCTAGGGTTAGGTTTTTGGATGTTTAGGGTTTTCCATTGTTTCTAAATAATAAATAGGCCCTCGAGCCTCATTGTAACTCAATTCAGAGGCCTGTAGCCGCCACATCTCTTCTCAGAGATAGCTACCAGTGCCCTAGCTAGTTTATTTCCATTATGTCTGTAAGCAAATTTCAGTTTTTTGATATTAATGAAATGAATTTTTATTTCCACTACATCTTTGTATTTATGGCTATATATTTATTCTATTGCGTTCCTGCATAAATCCGGATCAGTGGTATCAGAGCAGTCTTCTTTTACTCGATCCTTCTTTGCATGTCCCCAACAAGGTCGGGGTATAAGGAGTTAGGGCTCGATCTAGTGGAACCTTTGCAAGATCAGCCTCGAAAACCCCGACGGACGCCCATGGGGGACAAAAAGAAAGATGAGGGAGCAGGAGATCCTCTCAAAATATTGCTCGAGGAGGCCTTCGAAAAACAAAGGAATGCGACGATGGATAACTTTTCTCAGATCCTTCAACGGCTGCCCACCGGCGGTGCATCTGCATCCAGCAGCCACTCTGGAGGCGCGACCCCCTTTAAGGTACAAGTAAATTTTGACATTCCCATATTTGAGGGTCAAATAGATGCAGATTTCATAGATAGATGGTTGAATCTATTAGAAGGATATTTCTCGGTTCATGACTTTTCCAACCGAGAGAAGATTATTTTTGCACTCCTCAAAGTTACCCCCCATGTCAAGGACTGGTGGGAAACCTACTGTGAGAAAAAGGATGAGACAAAACCTTATCTGTTCTCAGTTGTACCCACTTGGAATTCTTTCTGAGACGCCATCAAGGAACAATACTATCATGTGGGGAGATATGAGGTCGAGTACATACAATGTACCATGCTGCGACAACAAAGGGATCAAGATGTGCATGAGCTATCGAATATGTTCCATACCCAGCGCACAAAGTTGGGTATCAAAGATTCAAAGAAACATTTGGTGCTGAAGTATAGCAGTTTTCTGCACAGATACATTCAGGAGGAAATGGAGTTCCTTGACATCTCCTCGCTTGGTACGACATACCGGTATGCTGCCAAGATTGAGCAGAAATTCAGATAGAAGAAGCGAGACTTTGGATCTGCGAATCAAAAGCAAGGGAAAGGTGCTCCCAAACCACAAAACAAAGGACAGAGCCAAGGCATGGCAGCTCAAGACAACCTATCAAAGCCGCAAGAAAATAACAACACCGTAAAGCTAAAGAAGAACATGGGAAAGTGGTGTGAGTTCCATAAGAGCTCCACTCACAACACAAGTGAGTGTCGGGCCAAGCAGTCGCTAGTGGCCAAGATGAGGGCTTTTGAGTTAGATGCATGCTCTAACTCTGAATTAGAACCTGACAAGGGGAATGACAAAGGGAAATAGATTATTTACGTGGAGACCAACGTTATTGTTGCCACTACGAAGATCTAGAAGGAGGAACCGGAAGATCCAGAGGAGGAGGAACGTCTCTTCCACTCCCAGATTTGGGTAAAGGGCTCCCCAGTACAATTCATTGTCGACAATGGGAGCCAAAAGAACCTCATTTTAGTAGATGTCATGAAGTGGTTAGGCTTGTTGCCCACAGCTCACCCACATCCATACACCATCAGGTGGCTTCACCAAGGACGAGGTCTCCGCGTCAGCCAGGAGTTCTGCCTTCACTATAGCATCAAGCACTTCACGGATGAGGTATTATGTGACATTGCTCCTCTTGATGTTTCTGATGTATTATTAGGACAACCATACTTGTGGAAGCCTCATGTTGTGTATGAGTCTCGGCCTCGCGTTGTTATTGTTACTTTGGGAAATAAGCTGTACAGGATACTAGAGGTACCACCTTCGACCGCTATCTCTTTGGTTACTACAAAAAAATGCAGTAACCTCATTTCCCAAACTAGGAAATTCATTTTCCTGATGATCCGCCCCCAGGGCAAGAAGAAGATTGTGGCCACGACCTCCAGACAGGGCTCCTCTGCACGACAACAACAAATGGACAAGGTTGTGGAGGAGTACGGGAACATCTTCACCTCACCCATAGGGTTTCCTCTGCACTGTCAGGTCAAGCACCCGATTGATCTGATCCCAGGTCCGCCGCTACCCAATGGACCGATCTATCGGCACTCTGTTCTGGAGAACGATGAAATAAAGAGGTAGAATCAGGAGTTGCTGCAGAAAGGTCACATCCAACCAATTTCATCGCCCTGTGGGAGCCTGATCATGTTGGTACAGAAGAAGGATGGGACGTGGAGACTTTGTATTGACTATCGGGCGCTGAACAAGATCACTATCCGAAATAGGTACCCGATCCCACGGATTGATGACCTTCTAGACCAACTCAAAGGGGCGAAATATTTCAGCAAGATTGACTTGAAGTCTGGGTATCACCAGGTACCAATCGAACCCTCCGATGTGTGGAAGACTGCCTTCAAAGCCAAGGAGGGCCTTTTTGAATGGTTGGTCATGCCTTTCGGGTTGACAAATGCTCCCGCAACCTTCATGAGGTTGATGGACGACATCTTGCAGTCATTCACCAACTCATTTGTAGTGGTGTACTTGGATGACATTCTGATCTTCAGCCAAAGTTGGGAAGAGCACCTCCACCACATCCGAGAAGTCCTGCAAACACTGCGGCAACACAATTTGTGTGCCAATTTGGAGAAGTGCACTTTTAGCATGACCCAAGTTCAATATCTAGGATACATTATTGATGAAAGGGGGGTGCATGTGGATCCAGCTAGGATAGAAGTCATTCGGGATTGGCCAGCCCCAACCACTATAATAGAGCTTTGCAGCTTTCTGGGTCTTGCTAATTTCAACCGTAGGTTTGTGTTGGGATTCTCTCATATCACTTGGCCCTTGAATCAAGTCACCAAGGGAGGAGTGAGAGAAAAATTATTTTGGTCGGAATCTCAACAAAAGGCGTTCACAGAATTGAAAAATCGCCTCTATTCTGCCCCAGTGCTCACATTACCAGACTTGCAACAACCATTTGAGATTGAGACAGATACCCCTGACTATGCTATTGGGGTAGTTCTTACTCAACAGGGACATCCAGTGGCATATCACAGTGAGACATTGTCTGACACAGTTCGCAAGTATCCCACTTATGACAAAGAAATGTATTCCATTGTGAAAGCTTGTCGACAATGGAAGCATTATATTTTGGGGAAGGAAACAATCATCCACACATACCACCAGCCCTTGTAGTTCATACAGACACAAGGGGAGTTTCAGAATGATCGCCATCAGAAGTGGTCCACATATCTGCAACAGTTTCATTTGAACATCAAGTATAAGAAGGGTAGCACCAATAATGTTGTAGACTGCCTCAGCCGACCACCGATCATGGCACTCACCACCGTTCTCAACTCTTATGGGTACGAGACTTTTTATTGGCCGCTTCTCTATGAGAGCGACCCAGAATTCGGCCACACATACAAGGCACTCTTGGGGGGTATGCAGGTTCCAAATTTTCACCTCCAAGATGCATTTTTATGTCACCTGGGACACCTTTGTGTTCCTTCAAGCGAGCGTGCCAAGATGATATGGGAAGCGCTCTATAGTCGAGTCGCTGGGCATTTTAGGGTCGAGAAAATAGTAGTAGTACTACAGAAGTATTTCTATTGGCTGAACCTTCGAAAGCATGTCGAGAAGCACATCAAATCCTGCACTACTTATGCCATTGCCAAACTGACCATCAAGAAGCAAGGCCTATATACTCCTCTAACTACCCCTAGTCGACCTTGGGAATCCATCTCCATGGATTACATGTCGGGCCTGCCTTCTACTAAGCATGGAAATGACTGTGTTTTCGTGGTCATCAACAAATTCTCGAAGATGGCCATTATGGCAGCCTGTAAGAAGAATATCACAGTAGAAGCCACTGCTAAACTCTTCTTTCAAAGAGTGTGGGTGCACTTTGGGATCCCACAGTCTATCATATCATATCGGGATAGCAAGTTCCTCAACAAATTTTGGTCCAGCCTCTAGTCAATGCTGGACACCAAGCTCACCAAGTCCACAGCTTTCCATCCCCAAACAAATGGCCAGACTGAGGTTGTCAACATAATGATTGTACATATTTTGCGCATGTACAATTCAAATCATCCACGCACATGGGACAAGAGCCTCCCCTATGTACAACATAATTATAACCAGGCTCTCCACAACTCAACCAACCATAGCCCCTTTCAGGTGGGCTTGGGATTCCAGCCATTATGTCCCATTGACGTAGCCATGCCATTTGCGGCTACTCAAGCCAATTCGGCTCATGTCCAGTCTGAAGTTGACAAAGCAAATAGCTTCATTGAGCGCATTCAGTGCATTCACCAACAGGTTCATGACAAATTGGACAGAGCCAATGCTAAGTACAAGCAACGCCATGATCAACATCAGGTTCCACACAACTTACAGGTGGGCGACAAAGTGTGGCTACATTTGCAGAAGGAGCGCCTCACTGGACCCCACCGCAAACTTTTCCCGCTCCGATACGGGTCGTACACCATCACCAAGGCTATAGGGAATAATGCCTTCAAGCTCAATATTCCACCATTCATTGGTTTGAAACTCGTATTCAATGTGGACCCCCTTCGTCCCTACTTCCCACCTCTACTGGACACCTCTGACATTGCAGAACAACTCACACCAACAGAGTTAAACCCAGACTGCATGGAACATGCCACAACAGATTGTATCATGGACATGTAAATCAAGAACACTCGCCAACAAAAGATCTAACTGTATCGGGTTGTCAAAGTGGCCAACTCCTGCACCAAGGAAAGTGGTTCACCAGGGACCAAGTTCAGCAGAATTTTCCTCATCTCATGGAGGAAATTAACGCAATGGGGACCATTGCTTCTTAACGGGGGAGGAATGATCCAGGTGGATACTGGTGTTCACTCGCCTATTCCACTTGGGGCCCCACCATTGTCTCTTTCAATTTTTCAGTTTCGGCACAGCTTACTATTTCTAGCAGTTTTTCGGGTCCTGAACTTCCGGAGCTATTTTGAGGCCCTAAACGACTTTTTTGGGAAAAACGGGAGCAACATATTTCTAACGAGGTAAGGTTTGCATCAAACAGAGATCGTATGCCAAAGTTACGTCCCCGCGAAGTTGAAACACCAATATACCTAAACGGGGCCCATAGTTTTGGCGCTTCATCTCCTAGGGTTAGGGTTTTGGATGTTTAGGGTTTTCCAATGTTTCTAAATAATAAATAAGCCCTCGAGCCTCATTGTAACTCATTTCAGAGGCCTGTAGCCGCCACATATCTTCTCAGAGATAGCTACCAGCGCCCTAGCTAGTTTATTTCCATTCTATCTGTAAGCAAATTTCAGTGCTTTGATATTAATGAAATGAAGTGTTATTTCCGATGCATCTTTGTATTTATGGTTATATGTTTATTCTATTGCATTCCTGCATAAATCTAGATCACCACTATTCAAAATTGACATAGAAATCATCACAAAAAAATAAGAATAATAAAAAAATAAAAAATAATAATAATAATAATTAAAGTGCCAAAAACATGCTAAAAAAAAAATTTCGATTCTGCATCACCACTTTTCAAATCGAGTATTTTTCTTGCTACGTCAAAAAGTAGGTAGCAGTGCAATTACCTATTTCATTGGTAACAGTGTTCTTCTAGAGTGTAAGATAAAATTATACAAGAGACATCATCATAAAGTACCTCTTGCATTTGCAGATGCATGTAGAAGTTATTAATGTGGTCCTCAACTTCCGTCCTCTTATCAGGATCAAAATCTGAATGCAACTTTTCTGGGTCCTTAGGCATATGATGAAGATTGTCCAGAAGAGAAAGCGACCCTTGGACCATCCAATCCAATTGTTCATCAACCATGTTTTATTCTTTCTCTTCCTCGCTCTCTGATTCTAAATAGCCTTCTCCTTCACTGTTCAAATATTCGTTGTAACCAGGGTGCTCTTCTTCTCTTGGTTGTTCTTCATTAGGAAGTGAAAAATCCTCGCCATCTTCGTCCATATTTTTCTCAATAGGTGGAAGGTCCCCTTGTTGATGTATCCTTTTAGCAGGATCAACTAACTCTTCAAGGGTTGCAATAACCAAATATTTCGTTGAAGAAACCAATATGCCACGATGAGTTGCTTATTTCTTTATTGGCTTATGAGGAAGGATAGCAGCAATAAGAAGAAATCCAAGAGCTCTTGCAAATTGATGAGTAATAGGTCGGATTATCTAGAGTTAATTGTAAGTGGCTTCAAAAGCATGTTCCGGACCTAGATGAGAGGAATATCCTTTGTCAGGAGTGTGAGTTGGAGTTGAACTCAGAACGTTGTTGCCTTACAGGAAAGGTTATTTGTTAGAATGTGGTGAGTTGTCAGCCATAAAAGGGTTTCCCTCCTTCTAGCATCAAAATTTTTATGGTGTTGGAAATCACCAACATACAGAGGGTATCCCCAATATGATGTCCTAATTAGATCTCACACTATTTGGTTTAGGAGCCCCATCTGGAATATGACTTGGTTGCCGTAATCTTAAAGATTTGCCTTGGCTATAATAATTAGCATAAGAGAGAAACATGCATGTACTTTCGAATGAGCAAGTAAGCCTTGTGAAATGTTCAATTGCAAAATGTATCGAGGTTCTTTCGCCGGAAGGGAAGAGAAAGTGAGTCCTTAGCAAAAAAGTAGTAATATTGTCCCAAAAAAGACACACACACATATATATATGAAAGAATCATTAACAATGTAGTGAAATAGTTCACATATACATAATGATAATTAAAGAAAATACAACCCACATCCAAAAAGATGAAAACTAAATCCAACAAATCAGTTATATTTCTTTAGTACATAAGAGCATAAACACATATTGCAAACATTTAAAGAATAGTCTTACAACATTCAAGATATATGCATGAAAGTGTGTTGGCTCAATGAACTTTTGTTATTAAGCGAAATTTCTAAGATACATGATTAAAATGAGACACCACTAGCTCCAATAGTGGAGCATTAAGCCACTACTTGCTCCCCAAACGAACAATTTTCTCTCTTATGCCTAGTTTAAGAAGCCAAGGTGAAAAGTCCTTCACTTGAGTAGTGAGGCTTCTTTTATAACAAGAGGAATGACCTTTCATATCCCTATGACTCTTGAACTACCCTTGTAACAACCTCAGTTAAAAGTTCCTGTAATAAAGTTAATCAGGCAAAATAAGACCAAGGTCATGGGACACGTATTTCAATATGAATGTTGGGCAAAAAATCCTAGTGGGCATCACTTGTTATTTATTATGGCTAAGGGGAAATTTGAAAAGACAATGGCAAACACTTTAAAAATACAAAAAGTAATTATTGGCATTTTATTTATGAAAATAAAGGGAATTAGGAGAAAAGGAAGGTGAAAGGTCACAAGTTGCATATGAGGAGGAAATTGAAGGAAAATAGAGGAAAGATGAAGAAATTAGAGGCACCAATAATAAAAAAGAATCAGAGCATCAATTTGGAGCCATTTATCAATTTCGTCTTGGAATTTTTTTAAGAGAGGAGACGAGCACGAAAGCAAGCAAAGGAAGGACAAGGAAAGAAAAGGAACGAAAGGATCAAGCGAGGAAAGGTAGGATCAAGTGGATTCAAAGGGAATATTTCCATGTAACATGTTGCGTGTATGATTTCCTAGCTGGTTTTGGCATGGATGTGTGTATTTGGTTCATTTGTTGTCATTGGCATGGGTCTTTCCTAGTTCGACAATGGTTTTAGCCTTGCCTTACCGTTTCTGGATAGCCATGGTGTGATGGGATTCATTCTTGGTTGAGCTTTGGATTTTCGGAAGGTTTTTGGATCCAGGTGAGGTGGCCTCAGGAAAATCCCAAGGGTTGGGGTTGGAGATGATTTTCTCCAGGAATCCCTCAACGGGTGTGTGGAGACAGGAAATTTCCACAAGGGATGGTGAAGGAATTTGAGGCATCCATGCTCGGTTTGGTTTTGTGATCTCTGAACCAGTTTAGGTGAGATCACGGTAGTGTAATGGTGGACATGGTTTAACCTCTGGAGTCTCTTGGTTGTTTATGCATCAATTTATCCCATGTGATTAATCAAGTGCTCAGAATTATGCTAAAAAATAAAAGTTCTCAGAATGACTAGAAACCTGAACAACCGTGTAGTGTTCGTCGTTTTGAATCCAACACAACTCGTTTCGTGTGAAATGGACTCTGTATGGCTTTGGAAATGAGTTATGTATGTTTCGCTAAACAAGCAAATTTTGTAAAACAATGTGTAGACAAACCTAGTCAGCAATTCATATTGCTGATTGGGCATTCCTATGTGGCAGGTTAACACGACAAGTCAAACTTGGTCAATTTTTCCACCGGCTAATAGGAGATTTTCAAGTGGAAACTATGGATTGGTTCAAATTTATGGTGTGTTGGCATTTTATCATTGGGTTTTGATGGGCCAATGAGGAGGGGACACGTGGCTCAGCCAAGGGCTACCACGTGTCCTCCTCACAGTGCAGTAAAAAAATTTATAGCCGAAAGGACTGGACAGGGGTCGAACATAAGACCTCTGCCCTACCAACAACACATGCCACCATTCTTCCTACTGCTTGTTCCTTACCCATACTGTTCTTCATACATATTTGAAGTTTAATGGAAAAGCCGACGGGGGGAGAGGGGGAAAACCCCGTGAGGCTAACCCCCAACACATGCGACCACAAACTGGAGACCATGGTAGAGCACCGGAGGGCCTTACCCTAAATGTGGGGGTTTAAACTTAATCTGCCATTTATTAGAACTAATCTCCATGATTAAGCGCTAATCCAAAATTAACCATAGAGCGTGGATTTAACACTAATCCATAATTAACCATAAAGTGAAGATTTAGCGCAAATCACATTTAATTAGCCTAATGCAAGTTATTTAAGTTAATCCAGATTAACTTCGCAGTCCAATAATTTTGGCAGAATTCCTATTTTTGGCACCAGCTAGCCCGAATTAGTGGCAGTTAGCTAAATTTACGGAGGAAATTGTGGAACAAACTGGTGGAGGTCATAACTTCAGTTTTCAACCAAATCAGGAGCAGAAAGAGGCTAGGGTAACATTTTTGAGTATTATGAACTCATTTGTGTAGGTTGCAAAAGCATAAAAGCATTGTAAACACATCATTTTTCAAATTTTATCATAATATAGAGGCCCAAGCCATGGAAGCTAGACCAAGGAGATGTAGCCCAGGAGGGGTGAACTCCTTCATCAAATCCCTGTGTTGATGTATTTTATGGTGTTTTTCAGTATTTCTTTTATGTTAAATTGTTCATAAAAATCATTCATGAGACTTAGTAACTTGCAAGAGGATTTGAACCCTTAAGCACATGTAAAACATTCGTTTCAAAATATGAAAGAGGAATTAGCACAACATTACTAACATACCTTAATCATATCAGTGATCCCACTTTCATGCTTGGAATATGTCTTGGGGGTGATTGGATGAAAGAGAGATTTGGTTCAACTCAATCTATGGTCGGGTGGTAAGTTGAAGTCCCTCACCTGGTTGGATTTTTCATATGAATGATAAGAGCTCTTTCCATTTGTAATTCATGAGCAATCATACTTTTTATTATGTGGCCTTAATGGTTGTTTTGTCACTGTTATTTATCTGGTTATATGTTGTTTATAAGCATGGTTTATGATAGATTCATGTTATGTATCTTATCATGTTTTTACTTGTAAATGACTCATTAATGAATGCATGACCTAATAGATGTTATTGTATCTATTGTGAGAAGGCATTAGACCTTCTTTATTTTTCTCAGATAAGTTTCAAATATTTATGTTCAAATATGCATTCATGACCTGTAGATTTCATGTTTACCATGTGTTTGACGGAATGATTGTCATGGTTAGACTAGCTTAGGTCAATTCCTTGATTAAGTTTTGTGCTAGAGGTTTTTTCCTTGTGTCATTTACCATTTTGGAAAGTTGTGCCAAGTTCTGGACAGTGGTCTAGAGACTAGCCCTGAAAAAGTGGCTCAAATCCCACGGTCGCAAGCATAGAACTAAGTGAAAAACATTGCAGTCACTCCCTTGTAGGCATCATGCATGCGACTAGAGGGTTACAATCAAAATTAGGAAGTGTTGTGTCGGCGTATGGGAGTGCAGATCAGTAAAAAGGCAAGTTAAATCGGGCTTTGGACACATGGAAGCGTGGTTTATGTAGAAATTTGAATAACTGATATGTTATCCACCAAGAATCTCCTGATCACACACTATTTTATCTTCATGCACAATACATAATCTCTTCTACCATTGATCATTAAATGCGGAAATAAAATCAATTGCATGCACACATTAAAACCATAAAAATTCACACATATGAACACAGTAATTTATGGGAAAGCTTAAAGCTGAAAACCCCCAACTATCTGTATATTATATATGTCATAGAGATCATGTAACAATCATCATACAAAAGCTCCTCACAAGCTCTGAGTATAATCTCCACTTGCTACACAAGTAAGTAGATCTAGCAAAACACATGCTCCAATCTCTGCCCTTGATAATTACGCACTCTCTGTAACCCTGTGAAGAATGCCTCTTGACTCTTGTTGAATTGACTACCACCGGCCTTGCTCACGCGGTCTTTATAGGCATCACTGCGAGTGTTGGATGCAAACCATGCATCACTTATAGTCTGGCCCAGTAGTCACACTTGCCCTTTCACTATCTACTGTACTAGTCTCCATAAGCGTCACTTCTGCTTGAAGTTAACGATGTATTCTTTAGTTGATTAATGAGTTTATAATTAGTGAATTAATTAATAATTAATTCACACCACTCTCACTAATTGTATCAATTATTTAAACTATATACAAATAGCTCAACTATGTTTTAGATTAGTTAAACTGAACACAACTCCGTTAACTTCCTCAATAAACTCCACCAAACTCTCTCACATGAGTTCTAACTAAAGTCTCCATGCAATAGCTCCACTTAACCCTTCTAGGAATAGCGTAATTCCTTCTGTCAGCTCCTGTGCCACATCTGTGCACTTAACTGAAGTGCTCCAAGAGAATAAGATAATGTTTAGTCCAAATATTATTAAGAGCTAATAATATTCGACATATCTATTTTTAGACTGGCAATCTAAAAATAGATTCCGCCCAATATGTCTAAAAATAGAAATCCATCTATTTTTCCAACTTGACCAACCATCCATAAATAGCATCCTGCAACTTATAGAACATGATCCATATGTCTAAAAATAGACTTTGCGACAAAAAAATCACGTGTGTGGCCCCCACCTAGTTTAGGTGATCACTTTCCAACTAGGATCAGGAATGATGTTTCAGGATGCCTCCTTCACTGTTTCTTGTTGCAATCTTCAACACTACCTCTCAACAAGAAAGGAATGGCTTTGCATGTGACATGCAACTCCATGCATTCGCCCTGCAACCTTCACAAGCGCCATGCAACTCCATGCATCTGCTCTGCAACTCCTCTGAAACTGAATAGGCTCCAAACAACCCAATCATTCTGATGCTTCTATCATCAAAGTCTTCAAATTCTGTTGGGCCCAACTGCACATGTCATCAGGAACCATTGCGCTATTGAACTCTTGCACCCATGCACTCTGCACTTGTTGTCAACTCTGATTTGCGCTCCAGTATCCGACATTGTCACTTTGATCTGCCTGCATCAATCCAACTGATCATGCTACTGCTGCGCTATGGGCACCTCGTAGCCAGGTTCAATTCATGAGATCAACACTATCTTCATGAATCTTGCCCAGAAATCTCCTCTTGGGATTAATCATGCATGTCGCCCCACCTCTCACCTGGTGGTATAGCTGCATGAACTCCCTCTGCCCATCTGGCACGAAATTTCTCTGCATGAGTCGTTTCTTCCACTCCATGATCCTCATCTTGTGGCTGCTCCACATCCCGAGGTTCACATGCAAAACTTTCTCCCTCTCAAGCATCAATTGCATGTCTTTCTTGCACTTCCCAACAGTAGGAAGCTCCGTAGACATCCCATCTACTTCAAGTCTGTAGAGATTCTTTGCTCGAATCCCAACCTTCTTGACTTGTCCTTCCTCATCCACACTAACTCCTACACTCTGAAGCTCATCCCTGCAATGGACAAACTTTTTCAAGTATACCAAAATAGTGTCATTCTTCTCCATTTTTATTTTCCTGAGTTTATCCTAAAACTCAACCGCTTCAATGCTTTGCAATTGCTCTAATGATCAATATCGCTCTGATACCATGTAGAAATTTAAATAATTGATATGTTATCCACCGAGATTCTCCTGATCACACACTATTTTATCTTCATGCACAATACAAAATCTCTTCTACCATTGATCATTACATGCAGAAATAAAATCAATTGCATGCACACATTAAAACCACAAAAATTCACACATATGAACACAGTAATTTATGAGAAAGATTAAAGCTGAAAACCCCCAACTATCTATATATTATATATGTCATAGAGATCATGTAACAATCATCATACAAAGCTCCTCACAAGCTCTCAGTATAATCTCCACTTGCTACACACTAATCAAGCTAGATTTAGCAAAACACATGCTCCAATCTACGCCACCTGGCTTTGCCTCTCTTGTGCAATCCTGCTTTGAAGAATTCCTCTTGATGAAGGGTAGATTGCAATGCACTCATGCGGTATTTATAGGCATCTGTTGAGTTCACAGTGTTGGATGCAAACCATGCATCACTTATAGTCACAACTGATATTCACACTTGCCCTTTCACCTATCTTTACACTGGTCTCCACTGAAACTATCCATGCACTGAAGTTAACTGATGTATTCTTTAGTTGATTAATGAGTTTATAATTAGTGAATTAATTAATAATTAATTCACACCACTCTCACTAATTGTATCAATTAGTTAAACTGGATACAAATAGCTCAACTATGTTTAGATTAGTTAAACTAAACACAACTCCATTAACTTCCTCAATCAACTCCACCAAACTCTGTCACATGAGTTCTAACTGAAGTATCCATGCAATAGCTCCACTTAACCCTTAGGAATAGCGTAATTCCTTCTGTCAGCTCCTGTGCCACATCTGTGCACTTAACTGAAGTGCTCCAAGAGAATAAGATAATGTTTATAGTCCAAATATTATTAAGAGCTAATAATATTCGACATATCTATTTTTAGACTGGCAATCTAAAAATAGATTCCGCCCAATATGTCTAAAAGTAGAAATCCATCTATTTTTCCAACTTGACCAACCATCCATAAATAGCATCCCGCAACTTATAGAACATGATCCATATGTCTAAAAATAGACTTTGCGATAAAAAAATCACCTGTGTGGCCCCCACCTAGTTTAGGTGATCACTTTCCAACTAGAATCAGGAATGATGTTTCAGGATGCCTCCTTCACTGTTTCTTGTTGCAATATTCAACAGTTTAGCCCTTAGGGTTCTTGTAGCACTAAGTAAGGTCAATAAATTCTTGGTTTTTTTTACTCCATTTCCTTAAGGGGATCTAGGAGGTTGAGTCATGTCATAGTAGCCCTCAACTCATGTTTACCTAGGTAGGGCAATGAAAGTGGGTAGATATGAGAAGTGGTGTTACAACCCTCATGACTCTTGGACTTCTAATATGACCTTTGGGCTTCTATAATACTTTTGGACTTTTCCTAATGACTCTGTTGTCCATATGAGACTCTTGGACTTTCCAAATTTTTACATTTACGATATTTTCCAAAATTACATAATCATTTTCTACATCATCATGAGATGATGACAAGACAAGTCATTGAAATTGATGACTTGGAGCCTGGTGACTTGTAACACGAAGTTCTATGAGAAATGATCACACTACCATTGCGTCTTTGATACTTGTAAAATATATTGAATCGTAGTTTCCTTCTACCCTCCAAAGGGTCTAGAGAGGTTATGGAGTCTTCATGGATCACTTTGATTGTCACAATCCAACATTCCTTCAAATGTCACAACATGGTTCCTTTGTGCCTTTGTCTCTAAAATGCCTTTGTTATGCGGAATCTACAATTGCATATAGAAGTATCTTCCTTAGACCTAGTGGCCTGGCCTAGAACAACAAAAGGACAAACAATATAATGTTTTCCTTAAATTAAGTGAATAATGAGATGAGCCTTACCTGAAATTTGTCACAAGCTTCACTCTCTTCTTGGCTTGCACACTCCAATTCTAGCTCTGATCGCTATAATTAGAACTTGCACATACAAACACAACAAGGCAAATATCTACAATATTTATGTAGCATTATCTAATTACTTCATTCAATGGATCAACAAAACATTGAAACATATGAACATCAACATCATATATAGGAAAAAAATGTACTCGTTGTATTAATATAAATTGAGAGAGTTACAACCAAATATAGGAGTTGATCATGTAGAGAACTCCCCAAGTTGACTTGTCCTTCCTTGCAAAAAAATTACACCTCTATGTCACCTCAATGCATGGAATTATGACTCTCCATAGATTTAGGGCAGCAACATGAGCGTAATCAATCTCCAAAAGCCAACCTCTAGCTTGTGGATGGCAGTAAATATATAGGAGAGGATGGTAGGTGATGAACCTCAGTATTTGTTACACAAAATTTTGTCACTGTCCATGTACTTCCTGTTTCCAATCTTAAAGAACCCCTACAGTGGTCCCGTGTACTTTTCCCATCATGTAAAACATGCCTTTGAATCCCATACAATCTGAAGATCAATTCCTCTTTTAGTCATTTATGAAAAGCTCCCTAAAAAACCACTTTTTTGGAACGATGCGACCCTTTAGTGTCTCACCAGCGCTTATGGAAAATCCTTAGCCTGTGACTAGCGTCGATCGGCACAGGTATGGACCCCATAGTCGCGCCAATCTACTTCTGGAAGCTTTTTAAAAAAGGAAACAAAGCTTCATGGCCTCAAAGCTTCGAGAACAGAGAGTTGGATGTTTGTTGATCAGGATATGGCCAAGCTTCCTCCTTTGGGTCTCTTGTTCCTACAAAAGAGGAACCACCCAAGGAGATAAATCCTTTCTGCCATCTTAAGTGGATCCATGCTCCCTTTTTCATTAATATAAATTGATCACCTTCCATTGCCTCTGCTAGCTAGAACATAATAGAAGAGAAGAACAACAGTGAAGGATTTGAAGATAGTCTTAGGCATATAAGAGATAGTCGAGACCCTTAGCCTTCTTGTATTGAGTTGGAAAAAGAGTGCTTTGGAGACATGCTCAGATTCAGACCCGTCGAAGGAGAGCTCTGACATCAAGGCGCAGGTTGTAACTCCCCTTTTTTATTAATAATATAATGCAATTTGTATTTTATTTCCATTCTTGTATGTGATTGTGATAAGAAGTCTAGAACTCCTTGATCAGTTAGATAGATTACTTTTGATATGCGCGTGTTGCACCTTTACATTTGTCGTTTTGTTTTGGTCATTGGTGAAGATATTCGAACACTGGTAGCAGTGAAGATCGAGCTTGGAAGAGCGAAAGACCAAGGCTTCAACGAGTAGCAACATCATAGCATCAGGTCGAGGTAGGCCATCTTCTTTGTTCTGAGTTTCAATTGTAAGCTAGGAAAGTAGATATTTGTTTGTTCCCTTTGTAATTAGACCCACTCTAGGGCTAGAGGGATCCTCTGTGTCCGCGGAGAGGATTTACCTAGACAACAAATTGGCAACTCCACTGGGGATCTGCCTCTAGTCTCCTTCAACTCTTTGAGATTTTGATTTTTCATCCACTTTCGTCGAATGTCTATTTCTCCTTTGTTTATGCCTTATGTGATTGATTACAGTCATCAATCTCTTTTTTGAAGTGATAAGCCTGGCCTTCTTTGAACCAACCTTTTTATTTTTTGTAATTTTCCTTGATCGGCGTTGTTAATTCTATGACAAAAGTAATGATCAGCACTAGATGTTTTAAAATAGAAGCGCTTATCCCTTTCCAGTGCGAGGTGCAGCCTCACAGGTGCGTTGATTTGTGAGTAAATTTTTTTAGGGTTTATTTTCATTGATTTCCAGTGTGTCTTATCCTTCTAGGCTTCCTTCTCTGCTCATATTACCCTTATTCTTTTTTGTTAAATTGAATTGATTGTCTCAATGTTCTCATCTCTGGTATATTTTCTTTTGAATTGTGCATCCTCATCATTTTAAGGCTTCAGCTAGGTGCTTTGTGTCATTTGAATGGTTGCATGCTTCACTGATACTAGACCTGTTTTTGAGTCAGTTTTGACGATTATTTCGAACCTTTTTATTTGGTTGTCTTTCATTTTTCAGTTGATTTCAGTGACTGGAGTTTTTAAGTGTCTATTCCGTGTGAATTTGTCTCTCTCTTCCATTGACAAGCATAGATTATACTGCTTGTATTCAACTGAAGGATCTTTCTTTGTGTATCAATCAGTGTGAAAAGTGAAGAATGTTTTTTTTTTAGGAAATGATTTGAGATTTCTCTTTGGTACTTTGATTATTGCATCTTGTAGAATTTTGAGGAATTTCATTAGATAAGTACTCGAAGCAAGTGATTATATTTGAAGTGAGTTTTGCATCCTTTTTGCATTGTTGCATTTGAAGTTATAGATAATTGTATTCATCTTGCATCTAAAGTGAAAAACTTCATTTCGATTGCTTCTAGTGCATTTAGTGAAAAACTAGGAAAGTGAAAGAGATTTTCATTTTTGCTTTGGATTATGCACTTAAAGAAGTGGTGAAAATTTGTCATCTAGTACATTTTCTTGACTGTTGCATTGATTGTGTGAAGATTTTCCTCTCAATTAGTGTATTTTTTTCATTGAAATGAATAGTTTTCTTTTTCTCATATAGTTGCATTTTAGGGATTCAGGTGACATCAGTAAGGCCTTAAAACCGAGACTTAAATTCAAGATAAACTTTAAAATTTATTCAATGAATCTAAGGAGCATTTGGAACTTAACGCAAAACATTTAGAGGTCTAGGCTAGAGACGTGTTCCAGCATCTATAAACCTGGCAGTTGTCGTTAACAGCCTGTGTTGCATTTTAGGAGTGAAACCTCATCCCACGTACGGAAGTATATAGCACTTGCAGCACGTATGGTAAGTATATGGGGACGCTCTCACTGAACGGTTACACATTAGATAGCGATAACATGGACTTGTGCTCCCAGTACCGTTGAGTATATAACGAGCAACCCCACTAGGTTGCTTTCCTTTAGCCATAGGCAACCAAGTTTGTCGCCTCGTAAACGTGATACGCCAAACACAACATTCGGGGAGATTGCCTGCCTGTACTTATTGGTTCGCCAGGAGGTATTCTGCAGTTCACGGATACTTGGTAGTCCCTCTTGCTTAGAATAATCCCTTTTTATTTATTTTTGTTTTCAGTTCTAAAATCAATTACCAATGATAACATGGCGTACCCATAAAGTTATTGCTTGGCCACATCATGAAAAACTCCTTATAAATACATTTTTAAAAAACCTTGAATAAATCACCTCTTTTCCTCTTTTTCTACTAAGATAAAGTCATCATGGTTGAACCATCAAGTTCGGCTTCCCCTTCATCATCTACTTCCGAATGGACATCACCATAAGTCTCTTCTGACACTTCACCATCGGTTGGAGCCCAAAGTGTTGAGCTTGCGATTCTTCCAAGTGTTCAACCCCTTTCTACCTGGTCTCCCCCTAACGAGCCGGTAAGGTATGTCTTGTTTCCTTAGAATCCACTCTTTGATTCAGTGGAAGTCTCTCCTCAAAGGCAGTATAGCCCTTCGATACACCAGGCGTACCTTTGGTGCCTTCACCACGTACACATCGTAATAACGCTCGTCAGTTATTTCCACCTATGGCTTCCGAAGGTGAGGTATCATCTCCCCTTGAAGTTTCAAGTACTCTTAATGGTGTAGATGAGTCTTTGTATGAAGGGCATCAGTTCCCTCCTAAGAATTTTCATTATAGGGAACAAATCCCTCACTTTGTTTCACATCCATTGACCCAGCCATTGATCCCAGCTAGTTACACATCTTTGGGTCACTTAGTTTCTGGTGTTTCAAGTGCCACATCCGTGTACCACAACACCATTTGGAAAAATACTACGGGCCCTACATCTGGTCCGTTTGCATCTAGCGCATCTTCTTCTATCCCTGCTTAAACTGCAGTGACGTATGTTCCTACACAGCAAACTGTTTGCATTAGTGCTTCGGCACCTCCCGTCAATGTACCAACATCGACTCTGTCGATCTCAACTACCGGGGGGCAGCCGACCCTGTTAAATGTTTCCCAAGCTTCAACTGGACCGTCTGTGAGTGTATCACAAACTCACATTCTAAGATCTATTCAACTTGTTAGTAGTATCCCTATGCCTTTCGGATCATCTATTCTGGTGGGGTTAAGCTACGATTAGTATCAACAAGCTCTGAAAAACCAAATAATCAACCAGCAAGCATGTTTCCCTTATGGTTCTCAACAGTTGCAAACTCCACCCTTGAATCCGCAAGGGTTTCAGGGTCATTTAGGGACTTGTGCATATCAGCAGAGGCCTACTTTATTTCAACAACGACCTTATGTGCAACAAGGTTAACCCTTTTTTCAAAAAGGATAACCTTATGTTCAATCTGATAAAGCTTTTGCTCACCGGTGTCAGTTTTATTACACTCAAAAAAGGACAACCCTTATCTCAACAAGGTCAAATCTTTGTTCAGCTAAATCAACCTGGGTCTCAGGGCCTATTAGCCCCCCTATAAATTTTTGGCAAGAAAAGTAGGGGGCTAAAATGTTTCTGAGACTCCAATGAATGCATCTCCCCTGAGACACATCATCCTTGAAGTCTCCTGGGCCTTTGCCTTTGATAACCCCCTCTGTTGATTTCCATACAAGAAGCCTCTCTGATTGTGACAAACTGTGTTCCAAAAAGCCTTCATTGTTACCCCTTTTGCCCCTTTGTCAAGGTTCCCTTGTTGCCCTCATCTTCCCCTGTCAATCCTCTGAAATCTCCCAAAATCCCCTTCAAATTCTTCCCATGCCCCTTTTTTGGCCTATTTCACCCTTTATTTCCCTATCGTTACCCTTTAGAGGCTTTAAAATGCATTAGAATGGCTTAAAAACCCATTTTCCACATTATAATAGGCCTAGCCCCGCACCTTTTCCTCCAAGTGATCCAGCGCCGAAGCCACCCGCCAGCACCGAAAAGCGCCTATCTCCAATGTGTATCGGGTGCAACATCGACCGTCGATCTTATTGATTGGACGGTGATCGTTGACCTCGCAGCCTTTCGCGTTTTCCCGTTATAACCTTGACAGGGCGATCGCCGTCCATTTAAATTGTGATCTAACGGTCCGGAGCTCGCCTGCCCCCGTGGTCCCCACCCGCGCACTATTCCGAAAACAGCTCGGTTTTCATCGCACCACCATCCGAGAGCTAGCGATATTTTCCCATCGGCCAGTGATTCCATACAGCGATTGACGCGTGCTCCTATACGATTTCAAAACCGCTTGTCCATCGCGCATTAACTTTCGACTCAGGACGCCCAACGATATTCATATCAGCCATTAGATCTTGGGCGTCTCATCCAACGGTCATCGATCAACGAAGCTGCGCGGGGTTTAAACCATAGCCACCGTACCCCTGGCCCACCATCTGTTTCCCTCCGACGCATCCACCGCCGTTGATCTACGCCACAATCGAACGGTCCAGATTTGTTTGCCTTCCGTTGACTATTCTGTTTCCTCCACGTGTCCACCATACGACCTCCCTCAAGTTTCGTATATTTGTTCATAGGTCAGGTTTATTAATGTCTTCATTCATTTTGCCTCCACGCCACCTCCCAACTATAATCCATGTCATCTTCACCACACTATGGGTCTTCCACGATGTTTTCTCCATCTGCCCAGTCTACGCAGTCAGTCTAGCCATCCCGTTGCGTCCACCACCCCCATCGTTTTATTAACATGTTTTCGTATTGTGCAGGGTTTCCAGAGAGGCGGAAAGCCGCTATAATTCATAGGAATCATTGTAAGTGGCGCATTGAGCAGGCATAATTAAAACTGAAGCTGGTACTGCAGGGAAATGTCAAGAAAGGTGGCAGTAGTATAAATTCCATCAAAGGACGAGTTTGAAACTTCGAAGACTCTATACCGCGCCATTAAAGCCCAGATATTGTTGAAAATGCAACAAGATGATGGAGCTTAGTGAAATGAAGTCGCCTTCACTAAGTGGGCCCGCAGACTATTTTTGTTGCAAAGTCTATTTTTAGACTATGTCTATTTTTAGACATATGGATCATGGTCTATGAGTTGCAGGATGCTATTTATGGATGATTGGTCAAGTTGGTAAAAATAGATGGACCTCTATTTTTAGACATTGGGCAGTTTCTATTTTTAGACTGCCGGGCTAAAAATAGAACAGTCAAATATTATTAACCCTTAATAATATTTAGACTATAAACATTATCTTATCCCCTTGGAGCACTTCAGTTTGATGCTTGGATGTGGCACATGCAGCTGACAGAAGGAAATACGCTTTTCCTAAGGGTTAGTTGAGCTATTGCATGGTTGACTTCAGTTAGAACTCATGTGGCAGAGTTTGGTGGAGTTGATGAGACGGTTGGTGGAGTTGTGTTCGGTTTAACTTAGTTGAACTAGTTGTATTTAGTCTAAATGACAAATACACTAGTGATGAGTGGTGTGAATTAATTATTAATTAATTCACTAATTATTAACTCATAATTCAACTAAAGAACACATCAGTTAACTGCAATGCATGGACAGTTCAGTGGAGACCAATGTTAGAGGTGGGTGAAAGGGTGAGTCTACTATCAGTTGTGACTATTGGTTGTGCATGAGATTTGCACACACATTGATGGAGATTGCCAATGAGGATTGCGCAGTTGGAGCTAGTGGGATTCGAACTTGGATCTCATTCATTACTCACTTGGATTGCGCAGTAGAGGCAGGCAGACTTGTGGAGAAGATTTGAACCCATGACTTGTTCAAATCTCAGTTAGTTTGTATGTAAATTTTTGGAGATAGTACTGAGTACTTGTGAGGAGTATTGTGCTATGTATTGTTACATGTTCTCTATCATTATACTATACAGATAGTTGGGGGTTTTCAACTATTGCTTTCCCCATTACATACTGTGTTGATATGTGTGCTTGATTATGTTTTAATGAGCGCATGCGACTGCTTTCTATTTCCGCATATTGATGATCAATTGTAGAAGAGGTTATGTATTATGCATGAAGCTTAAATAGTGTGTAATCAAGATAATCTCGGTGAATAATTCAGCTATTATTCAATTTTCTACATGGTATCAGAGCGAAATTGATCATCGGATCTATTACAGTGATTACAATTTATTTCGGTAGACAGAGTCTGTAAGCGGGCCAGGTAGCCTCTGGATCCATCCTTTCTTGAAAGGTATCAATAAATGCCAGTCGATCTCATGCTAGAAATATGTTCCACAGTCCGAATGATGAGTTTTCAGCTGGGAAATTCAGTTCATGATGACTTGAAATTGAAAATTTGAACGAGTTTTCTTAGTTGCAAGATTGAAAGTGTCTTCTCATAAGTCGAGCAGGATGCTATAAGAAGAAGCATTTCAAAGCCTATATTACAGCTGAAAAAGACAGTGGTGGGTGCTGAGACAATATGAGTTAAGGAGTATGGGTTGAGATCCCAAGCCTCTTGATGTTGCAAGTTGAAGGCTTGGCAAGAAGATGGAAAAATGTCGAAGGATTCTGTTGGAGGGCGTGAAGGATCACATTGTATCCAGCATGCATGGAAAATCTTCTCCATACTTGATGTGGAAAGCGTTGACAGATTTATTCCAAAGCAAGAGCGACCAGAGGAAGTTGGCGCTCAAGGATAAACTCAGACACATAAAGATGGAGAAAGGCGACAGTATGCCCAAGTACCTCACGAAGTTCATCCAATGCAAGGATGAGCTAGGAAGTGTGGGGGTGATTTTTGATGATGAGGAATTGGTGAGCTTGGCTCTCCTTGGTCTTCCGAAGAGTTGGCATGCCTATCAGGATTCTGTCAATGGTCGGGAGAAATTGCCAGGATGGGAGCGACGTTGGTCGGATCCTGTGCAAGAGGAGATAAGGCGAAGTACTAGAGACGGATCTTCATCAAAGGCATCTAATGAAGAAAATTGTGCTTTGGCTGCAAAAGCAAAGAAGGGGAAGAGCAAGAAAGCTTCTCATTCCGGTGTGAAAGGCAATAAGCAGGACATGTCTAAGGTGAAGTGTTTTCATTGTCACCAACACGGACATTATGCCACAAATTGTCCGCAGAAGAAGAAAAATAAGCAGGCTGCTGGATCTGCAGTTGGAGAGGCCTTAGCCTCATGAATTTGAGAACTGGGTACTCACGATTGCATGCTTGGTATCAAGTGTGATGGGTTTAGTTTGGTTCTTGGCCAGTGGTGCGTCTTTTCACATGACAGGAGATCGAGATTTGTTTTCTGATCTGGATGAGAAAGATCTTGGAGTGCACATCGAGATGGGCGATGATGGTAGATACAGTGCGACCAGTATCGGTACCATTTCCTTTGAGAGGGAGTCTGGTAAACCCTTCGTATTGAAGGAAGTGATGCATGTTCCAGGATTGAAGAAGAATCTGATCTCTGTGGTGATGTTATAAGACAAGGGGTACGATGTTATCTTCAGCGAGGGAAAAGATTTTGTGCGCAGTAAGACAACTGGAGAAACCCGGAAGATAGGGGTTTGAGTCAAGAACCTGTATCAGCTGCAAGTAGATGGTTGTGAAGTAATGGCATGCAAGGCGGAAGGAGTGGTGAGCCGAGATGATGGCGAGCTGTGGCACCGAAGATTAGGCCACCTTCACCATGGAGCTTTGAAGATACTGCAGCAGATTTCTACTGGGCTTCCTAAAGGCACTCTTGTGTAGTCAGATCAGTGCAAGGGGTGTACCTTGGGAAAATTTGTGAAAGCCACCTTTCACGAGAAGGATAGTCGCGCCATGACGATCCTTGAGAGAATTCACACAGACGTGTGTGGACCTTTCTCAGTAGCTTCGACAACAAAGCACAAGTACTATGTGATCTTTGTTCATGATTTTTCTCGGAAGTGATGGATCTTCTTCATGCAGAAGAAGAGCGAGACATACTCAAAGTTCTGTGAGTTCAAGGCACTAGTTGAGAAGGAATCGGGGAAGCATGTGAAGGCTCTTAGGAGCGACAATGGTGGTGAATTAATCTCTGCTGAATTCAAGGACTTTTGCAGTGTAGAAGGGATTCAGAGAGAGCTCATTACACCTCATAACCCATAGCAGAATGGGGTTGCTGAGCGGAAGAACAGAACGATCGTGGGTGCTGCACGGGCGATGTTGCATGATCAGGGCCTACCCCTTCACTTGTGGGCGGAGGCATGCAATACTGCAGTATATGTGCAGAACCGTTGTCCTCACAAGATACTTGGCATGAGTACACCGGAGGAGGCATTTTCTGTTAAGAGGCCCGATATTTCCCATTTGAGGATTTTTGGTTCACATGTCTACTTGCATGTGACGAAGGATGCCAGGAAGAAGCTGGATCCGACCGCAGAGGTTGGGATATTTGTGGGGTACATTGATACACCCCACAACTATCATGTGTATTTTCCAGATAGTCGCAAGACTGTTGTGCGACGGGATATCAAATTTCAGGAGGAGAAAGCCATGAAGTGTTCGCTTGAGAAGGAGCCACACTTGCATGCAGATGAGGAGCTATTAGTTCCTAAGGATGAGCTTCCAGATGTGGATCAGCCACAAGAGGAAGATCATGGAGTGGAAGAGACCACTCATGCAGCGCCAACCATCAGAGGGCGCAAGCGCACTACAGAAGCTGAGCGACTGGCTCAAGATGCAGAGAAGGTTGTAAGACCACCTATAGCACAGCGCAGATAGAGAAAGTCACCAGATCGGTACACTGGATACATGGTTCTTGTGAGAAAATGTGTCGTGATGGAGCCATCCTCTTTCGAGGAAGCTATGGAGGACCCCGCATGAGTAGATGCCATGGTGGAAGAGTATGATTCGATTGTCAGAAACAGTGCATGGGAGATTGTCCCAAGACCAAAAGGGAATTCAGTGGTGGGTTCGAGATGGATCTAAAAAGTGAAGCAGGGAGCTGACGGGAGTGTGGAGAAGTACAAGGCAAGATTTGTTGCCCGAGGCTTCTCACAGATTGAGGGGATCGATTATGAGGAAACCTTTGCACCTGTCGCAAGGTACTCTTCTATGCGGACGATCCTTGCTCTCTCAGCGCAGATGGGATGGCACATTCATCAGATGGATGTGAAGGCTGCGTTCCTCAATGGAGTTATTGAGGAGGAGGTGTACATAGAGCAGCCTGAAGGTTTCGAGATCTTCAGCAGTGAGTCGCATGTGTGCCGACTCAAGAGAGCACTGTACGGGCTGAAGCAAGCACCTCGTGCTTGGTACACTCGGATAGACAGCTACTTCACCGGGCTTGGATTCTCCAAGAGTGAGGCGGATCTAAACCTGTACCAGATTGTGGTGGAGGGGAAGCTGTTGATCATCGTACTGTATGTAGATGATGTTCGACATTTCTAGGTGATGGTGGTGATACTTTCATGCAAGGAGGATCTTGCAAGAGAGTTTGAGATGAAAGACTTGGGCCTCCTTCATTATTTCCTGGGATTGGAAATTTGGCAGCGCAGTGATGGACTATTTGTTTCTCAGGGTAAGTATGCCCGGGAAATACTGGAGAAGTTCAACATGCATGGCTGCAAGCCTGTTGATACTCCTCTTCCTGGAGGTTGGAGGAAGGAGGATGCTACTTCAATACACGACCCGATATATGCTATGTTGTTAACCAGCTTTCGCAAGCTATGGTTAAGCCTACCAAGCTCTTATGGAAGGCAGGCAAGCATGTATTGCGTTATCTTAGAGGCACATCGGGATATGGTTTGTGGTACAAACAGGAGGATGAGGTGAAGCTATGTGGCTTCACAGATGCAGATTGGGCAGGGAGCCCAACGGACAGAAAGAGCACATCTAGAGGGATATTCAGTATCGAGTCGACTGCAGTTTCTTGGTACAGAAAGAAGCAGAGATCCGTGGCACTCAGTTAATGGAGAAATTTGCAGGTATGCAGCTCAAAGCACGCTTTATCTGAGGCCATATGGATAGAGGAAGATCTGGTGAGTTGTTAGGATGCATAGGGCCTCTGATTCTAAGTGATATGAGTTGCATTAAACTCTCGAGCTAATCAGTGTTCATGATAGATCCAAACACATACGACATCGGTACCATCTTATCGGAGATTGTGTGTAGCGAAGGAATCATGTTACTTTCATATATTCCCACGAAGGATCAGGATGCTGACATCTTGACGAAGGTGCTCACCAGGAGAAAATTTGAATTCCACAGAGGCAGGATAGGGGTTGCAGATAATCCATATCTTGTTGAGAGGGAGTGTTGAAAATGCAACAAGATGATGGAGCTTAGTGAAATGAAATCGCCTTCACTAAGTGGGCCCGCAGGCTATTTTTGGCGCAAAGTCTATTTTTAGACTATGTCTATTTTTAGACATATGGATCATGGTCTATGAGTTGCAGGATGTTATTTATGGATGATTGGTCGAGTTGGTAAAAATAGATGGACCTCTATTTTTAGACATTGGGCGGTTTCTATTTTTAGACTGCCGAGCTAAAAATAGAACAGTCAAATATTATTAACCCTTAATAATATTTAGACTACAAACATTATCTTATCCTCTTGGAGCACTTCAGTTTGATGCTTGGATGTGGCACATGCAGCTGACAGAAGGAATTACGCTATTCCTAGGGGTTAGTTGAGCTATTGCATGGTTGACTTCATTTAGAACTCATGTGGCAGAGTTTGGTGGAGTTGATGAGACAGTTGGTGGAGTTGTGTTCGGTTTAACTTAGTTGAACTAGTTGTATTTAGTCTAACTAAAAAATACACTAGTGATGAGTGGTGTGAATTAATTATTAATTAATTCACTAATTATTAACTCATAAATCAACTAAATAACACATCAGTTAACTACAATGCATGGACAGTTCAGTGGAGACCAATGTTAGAGGTGGGTGAAAGGGTGAGTCTACTATCAATTGTGACTATTGGCTGTGCATGAGATTTGCACACACATTGATGGAGATTGCCAATGAGGATTGCACAGTTGGAGCTAGTGGGATTCGAACTTGGATCTCATCATTAATCAACTTGGATTGCGCAGTAGAGGCAGGCAGACTTGTGGAGGAGATTTGAACCCATGACTTGTTCAAATCTCAGATAGTTTTGTGTGTAACTTTTTGGAGATAGTATTGAGTACTTGTGAGGAGTATTGTGCTATGTATTGTTACATGTTCTCTATCGTTATACTATACAGATAATTGGGGGTTTTCAGCTATTGCTTTCCCCATTACATATTGTGTTCTATGTGTGCTTGATTATTTGTTTATGAGTGCATGCGACTGTTTCTATTTCCACATATCAATGATCAATTGTAGAAGAGGTTATGTATTATGCATGAAGCTTAAATAGTGTGTAATCAGGATAATCTCGGTGAATAATTCAGCTATTATTCAAATTTCTATAGATATTGCAGAATCGAGACATTTATGAAGCCGTGAAGAAAAACCAGCTTCGTGATCATGGATTCCAGCATTCAGAATTGAGTTTTTGAGTTTAATACAGCAGTTTAGAGGCAAAGCAACATATCAGTGAACCTAGGGATCATGCAGAAGGTACAGCACGCAGAGATTCATGAAATCAGGGTTCAAATCAGCAGAATGTTTCTTCCAGAGCAAGGACACAGTACACATTATGGTTTCAGTTTATATGGTGTCCAAGCAAGTTTCTCTCCCCTTCACAGCAATCCTACGCTATCAGAAGCATTTGTTTCACCAGCTTGGCAGTCCATTCAGTCTTTTTGTTTATACACCAAAGTACTGCATAGTACTGTAGTCAGAACACATCAGAGTCATATCAGAGTAATTCCCAGTCTGAAGAAGATCGTTCATGCACTCAAAGAACATCAAAGATTAATGCACAAGAGTTATACAAGATGGGCTTCGGCCCTCTTTCTTTTCAGAAGTTTAATACTGCATTTAGTTCTCCGCCTACCTCCTCTGCTCCTCCGTGGCTATAAATTCATGTAATGGTTGTTGATCAGTTATCAGAGAACTGCAAGCAGTTTCTTTTGAGACTCAGTCTCTATGTAAAGATTGTAAGATAGGTTGATGGATATGTTTTCAGACTGAGTATTCAGCTATTGGCAATATTGTACTTGATTGGTATTGTTACTTAATATGACAAGCACATTTATTTGGATCCTGATCTGAAGAAACGGTGATGTTTTCCTATCTCTGTGTTTACATTCATTTCATTTCGTTTCTACTGGCTTGCATCAGAAGTTTGACATGGGACTTACCCTGGTTAGGTACCCTATGTTCCTGCTCTCCTTGCCATCTATGTTTCTCTTCTGAATGTATTATCTGAGAAATGATTTCAGTTGGTTTAACCAGTGTAGTGGATGTTATTGCCTGCTCTCTGATGTATGAATTAAATGAATTCAGTTCTTAGATGTTTCTTGTTATTGATTTAGTTGGAAGATTTGGGAACACTGGGGATTAGAGTTAGCCCTGTCCACTAGGATCCTTGTACGACCTGCTGATCAGTAACTTTGTGCCCTGAAATCGGTGTTATCTTCTCCCTCTTACTTTTCCATGTCACATAATCATCTTGAAGATCCTAAGTTTCAGATGACTAGCCCAAATGAAAGCCTACCTATTGATTAGCAAGCAAATCCTTTCCTGACTCCATTGCCCAATGGTTCTGAATACTTCCTGGAATATTTCACCTCTGCCTTATCCCTCTTTGCTCATATTGATCTTACATTGAACCCTTCTTTCCTGATAACCAGCAACCAAAACAAACAATCAAACAAACAAACCTGTGCCTATAACTAGCCTAACATCTTAAACTTTGAGCTTCATAGACATAAACCTTGCTCAAACTAGAGAGATCCCTCTATGGACCCAGGAGGGCTAGATCCTGAGGTCTGAAAGTGGTTCTGATGTTGTCTCATATTTTGGTCTTGCCAATCTAGCCAAAACATGGGAACCCCAACATAATGGCGACTCCGCTGGGGAACTGAGTGCATTACACCTTAAATATCCTTAAGCATTCAAAAGACCTACAATCTCTGGTTAGGTTGGCAGATAAACACCCCTATTCTCACATCAACCTCTACACCATTTGTCGTGTTTTCCCGTACTCTTGGACAGAGTCTGGAAAGGGCCAGGCAGCCTCCGTATCTCACACTCTTTCAGAGGTGACATATCCGGTAAATGCCCTCCCAGTCAATCTCTGGTTAGAGTTTGCTGTGTTTTGAAGATATCCTTGAAAGAGGACATCTGACAAGCACTGTGGTGGACAGTGTACCCTCCCAAAACATCTTAAACCTTCCACCTGGCGACTCCAATGCTCCATAAATGTTTCAGAGACTCCACTGGTGATCAGTAGGCCTGTTGATTATCTTGGTTCACATTAGACTCCACTGGGAGACCAGCCTCCATAAAAACATCAACCACAGTAGAAGTAACAAGTAGGGTTAAGCTGCCGGATTAGAAAACAACATTCTGGTTTCTAGAACCATTCATACAAGAGCTTACCCTAACCCAGACCCACCTGAAATAGTTGACAATCTTGAGAGCATCCTCAAGGGAACTCATACACCTAAAAGACCAACTATTTCACAACACATCCATAGAGCTAATTTTGCACCAGAAATTCTTACAGCTCTATCACACTTTCACCTTGACCTAGACCTACCTAACAGCTTATCTAGAACTAGGTCATTCAGTAGCTTAGACTAGCCAGAACCTGAGCTTTCTGATTCACCACAGCAAGGTGATAGACACCTTGGGAACAGACAGACCCCTCCATCTACACCTCCTGATTTACATTTCATACAAAACTTGGGGCTCAGTCACCCTAGGTCTGCTCATCAGTTCTCTGCCGGTCATAACATCCCTGTCATCCATATACTTGCTGCCCAAGCCCCTCTATCTCGTCAAAACATCATCATGGCAGCCTGGTATGCACCTATGGTTTTACCCCAACCTCTAGTACCCTTACCCAATGATTATCAGTCAAAGATTCCACACTTCACTGCAAAGGAGTCCATCACAACACAACAACGTGTAGATAAAATGGAAGATTATTTTGACTACATGGAAATTGATGATGATACATTCAAGATGAGAATCTTTTCCCAAAGCTTAGGGGGTGATGTGAAGAAATGGTTTAAAGGCCTACCTCCAGGTAGCATCAATGATCTTCCGGGCTTGTATCAGACTTTCATAAACAAATGGGAAACTAGGGCAAACCCTCGCCAAATCCTGGCAGAATACATGACCCTTAAAAGAAACGTAGGAGAGAGTGTTCACGATTACACAACAAGGTTCAATAGCATTTATAATGCTCTCCCTCCACATATGAAACCTCCACAAGGCATGGCCCTAGCAAAATACCCTGAAGGTTTTGATGCTGACATGGCCTATGAGCTTAGAGACAAGGAATACAACACATTGGAAGACATGCAGAAAGGGGCAGTGAATATAGAAGCCAATCTGATTGAAAAGAGAGCAAGACTGAAATCTGAGAGAAGGGTAACATATAGAGACGACAACATAGCTTCCACATCTGACCAGAATTATGATAAGCTATCTAAAAATGTGGAAAGGTTACAACAAATGATGGAAAAAATGGTTGTCACAGTTAGTAACCAGAATAGAAACTAAAACCAGAACCAAAACTTTAGAAGAAACAATAACACTCCCAACAGACAAAAATAATCAGATCAACAAGTTATTCCCCCATTCCAAAACTTTCTTGACGAAGATGAGGGAATCATAGAAGAGTCCGAGGGAAACACAATAAACATGTTTGAAACAGAAGATTCAATCCATAATTGTTATTCAGAAGAAGACCAGCCTTCACCCTCTGGTTGGGAGGAGGAATGGTTGGAATCTGAAGATCACAGATTAGGATTTGAAAATGCCATGATGCAGGTCAGAGAACAGTATGAACTTAGGAGCAAAAAGAGTCAAGAAACTGCTAAACCCAAAGCTTCTGAGACTACCATCAAGAAGAGACCTGAGAGATCTTCTAAAGTAACTGCTGAAAGTAGCAGACCATCAGCTGAAAGTTCTCGAAAGAGTAAAGAAAAAGACAACCAAAACACTAATGCACAAGGTAAACCAGCTAGTAGCACTAGCACTGCAGTTAGTGCTCCTGATAAAACTGTCACAAACACTGTACATAATGAGAATCAACCCACTGATTCAACCACTAATGCAGTGGAAAATAGAGCAGAGATGAGTATCCCTAGAGGTCAGTCCACTTTCAATCTAGAAAGTGAGATTGCAAGAATTAAAATCTCTGTCCCACTTTCTGAGCTGGCCACTCAGGATGTATATAAAGGCCAGATTTTGAGAGCTTTGAACTTAGGTGAGAATGGTGACTCTATCAATTTGAATGACGATCAACCTGCCCTCTTGTTTGGACCTAAGATAGAGGGGGTAGTTCCACCCTTCTATATCAGTCTCAACATTCATGACAAGATCCTACACAATGCAATGCATGATTCTGGAGCATCCCACAACCTAATGCCTAAGGTGGTTATGGAAATAATAGGTCTAGAGATAACCAGACCCTACAAAGATTTATACTCTTTCGACTCTAGCAGGGTAAAATGCCTAGGCCCGATCAAAGACTTGTGTGTGAGCTTAACTCAAACCCCAGCTAAATGTATGGTCATGGATGTTGTGGTGGTAGATGTGCCACCTAAGTATGTCATGCTACTATCAAGAACATGGGGAGCCAAGCTGCAGGGTACAATGCAGATGGATAGCTCATATGCCACAATCCCAATCTTTGGACAACTTAGAAAACTGTATAGGGAGACACAGATGAAATTCCTAGTCAGTAGCCCCGAAAAACCGGAAAATTCACCTGTCTATTCGGTACATACAGACCTTGACTCCTTCATCTTTTGTAATGATGAATCTTTAGAAGGGTCAGAGTCCCAAGACAGAGATACAAACGGAGAGACAGAATTTGTTGATTTTAATATAATGGCTGCTCTGGATTTAGAGGAATCCGAAGAAGAAAACCGCAATGAAACCTGTAGGATATGCGGTGGAAACCTAACCCCGAGTGAACAAGAAACAAAGCATAAACAGCCATCCGACCAGATCCCTGAAACACATACATTTCACGAGGAACAAAGCGATCCATAACCCAGTATAAACCCTACAACGCAACATAATGGTGAAACCAGCCATAGGGAAAAGAGTGATAACGAAAACAAAAATGAACCCCTGTGGCTGATGAACTTTGATGGGTCATGCACCAGAAGAACTGTTGGGGCAGGAGTGTGGATTCATAACATAGAAAATTATTACGCAGAGAGTCATGCCTGCAACCTGCACTTCAAATGCACGAATAACGTCGCTGAATACGAGGCTCTGATCCTGGGTCTAAATATATTGAGAAAATTGGGAGCCCGTAGGATTAATGTGCATGGAGACTCTGAGCTGATTATTAAACAGGTAAACGGGGAATACACTGCGAAACATCCTAGGCTAAGAGCATATAGGAATGACACTATGGATCTGCTGAAAACGTTTGTTGAATACCAATTAGTGTTCGTTACTAGGAGTCAAAATGTCATTGCAAATGGATTAGCTTGCCTAGCGAGTTCCTACCCCAAGACTCCCGACGACCAACAGATCATCATTCAGACTAAATTTAGACCTGCTGTGCCGGACAACGAAAAATATTGGCAGGTTTTTGAAGGAGATAAGCAAATCGAATATTTTCTGGTAGGCAGAAACGAGTTTGAATTTTCTGATTCAGGCTCTAAGTCGGACCATAGCTGCCTAAGTGATGAGTCCTCAGATGAGGAAGAAACACCCTTTAATATAGAAATAAACTCTTTAGATGAACGGACTGGAAACCCAGATCGCAAAAATGAAAATGCAGATAGTAAAGAGGTAGAGGTGCTGCTGGCCAAAGATAAGAATATACCCAGAGGCCTGGCACCCTTAGAGGACCTTTTTGACTTTGATGATGTGGCCAAAAAGCCCATTATAGAACATGCAGACTCTGATGTGGAAGAATGTAACCTAGGCACTGAAGACAAGCCCAAAATGATTAAACTGGCTAAGTCTTTACCTGCAGACATAAAAAATAAATACATTGACCTTTTCAAGGAATTCATTGATGTGTTTGCATGGATTTATGAGGACTTAAGAGCCTATGACACAAATATCATTCAGCACAAGATACCCTTGAAAGAAAATCAGAAGCCCTTTAGGCAAAAACTTCGCAGAATCAATCCCAAACAATTGCCTGCAGTAGATAAGGAGATTAAGAAGATGTATGAAGCAGGTATAATTGTGCCTGTGAGGTTCTATGATTGGGTATCAAACTTAGTGGCTATGAGGAAGAAGATAGGAGAAATCAGATTGTGTATAGACTTCAAGAATCTCAATAGAGCCTCACTCAAAGACAATTACCCTTTGCCTAAAATGGAACATATTCTTCAGAAGGTAGTAGGTTCTAAGAGGATTTCCCTGCTAGATGGTTTCTCCAAATATAACCAAGTCTTAGCAATCCCAGAAGACCAACTCAAAACAGCCTTTACCACTCCATGGGGTACCTTCATGTATGTGAAGATGCCTTTTGGATTGATGAATGTTGGAGCCACCTTCCAAAGAGCAATGGACATAGCATTTTCAGATGAGATAGGGCACTTCATTGTTATCTACTTAGATGACATAACGGTCTTTTCCAAGACCGAGGAAGAACACCTGAAACATCTGAGAAAAGTATTTGAAAAATGTAGAAGGTTTGGTTTGTCCCTGAACCCTAAAAAGACTGTCTTTGGGCTACAAGAGGGTAAACTTCTTGGCCACATTATATCCGAGAAGGGAATCAGGATAGACCCCCAACGAGTTGAGGGAATACTACAGATCACACACTCCAAAAAAATCAAGGAATTACAGTCTTTCATTGGAAAGATTAACTTCCTTAGGAGGTTTATTCCAAATCTGGCTAAACACCTTAGGAACATGACTAACATGCTGAAGAAAGGTGCAAGAGTTAAATGGACTGTAGGAGCTAAACAATCTTTCGAATCAGTGAAACTTGCACTTACCCAAGCTCCTGTCCTAATTAGCCCAGATTTCTCCAAAGATTTCCTGATCTTTTCATTCGCCTCAGAGCATACAGTGGCTGCAGTCTTGCTGCAGAAAAACACACAGGGAATGGAACAGCCAATTGCCTTCTTTAGCAAAGCACTCAGAGATGCGCCCTTGAAATACAACATCATGGAGAAACAGGCCTATGCTCTGATTAAGGCCTTGAAAGACTTCAGGGTGTACATATTGCATTCTCACACCGTAGCTTATGTGCCCAACACCATAGTCAAAGATATACTATCCCAAGACCCAGATGGGAAAAGGGGCAAATGGATAGTCGTGATCTTAGAGTATGACCTTGAGATAAAACCCACCAAACTCATTAAAGGTCAGGGCTTAGCTAAGTTAATGACTGAATCAAACCTACAAGCCCTAGACATTAACATGATAAGTACCTTGGATGAGCAACAAGAGTTTCCTGATCTCACCGTTGAGGAAAAGTTTCAGAGCTCTCCTTGGTATTCTGACATTCTTTATGTGCTTACACACCTCAATGCCCCTCCCGGATTATCAAATACCAAGGCCAAATTCTTAAAACTAAAAACCAGAAGTTACTGCATTATGAATGAAAACTTATACTGGAAGAATCCTAATGGCCTATTGCTTAAATGTTTGCCTGAAAATGAGGCAGATAGGGTTAAACAAGAATTCCATGCTGGAGAATGTGGAGGCCACCTGAGTTGGAAAGCCACTGCAAAAAAAATACTCAGGGCTAGTTATTATTGGCCCACACTCTTCAATGATGTTCGTAAACTGATAGTTACTTGCCACAAATGTCAGATCTTTGAGGGCAAGAGAAAAATCCTCCCTTTACCCCTACAGCCCATCACTGTTGAAGGTCCCTTTATGCAATGGGGCTTAGATTTCATAGGGGAAATTCACCCCGCTTCTTCTGCTCAGCACAAATGGATCCTAACAGCCACATAATATTTCACTAAGGGATAAAGGCCGTGCCCACTAGGAATGCCACAGATTCAGTCATCATTAGTTTCCTAGAAAGTCACATCCTCTCTCGGTTTGGCTGCCCAAGGAAAATAATCACTGATAATGCTACTGCTTTCAGATCCAAAAAGATGGTTGATTTTTGTCACAGGTACCAAATAGCACTTGGTCATTCAACTGCCTATTACCCTCAAGGTAATGGATTAGCTGAATCATCAAACAAGAGCCTGGTGATCATCATCAAAAAACTGTTGGAAGAGAACAAAAAATCATGGCATAACAAGCTAGTACATGCTTTGTGGGCTGACAGGCTTACAACCAAGAAGTCCATTGGCATGTCACCATTTCAGCTTGTCTATGGAACAGAAGAAGTATTCCCCACCAGCCTTGGGATACCAGTGATCAGACTGATCCAGGAGATCCAAACAGAAGAAGACAGCATGGTGAGGAGAATAAATCAGACAATCCATCTTCAACAAACAAGGGAAGAGGTCTACAACAGAGCAGTGAAATTTTAGGAGAATATAAAGAAATTGTTTGACAAAAGAACCAAAGCTGCAGATTTCAAAGTTGGAGATAAGGTGTTGAAGTGGGATTCGAGAAGAGAGGATAAAGGAAAGCATAGAAAATTTGACAATTTGTGGCAAGGTCCATACCTCATCCAGGCCACTGTGGGTCCCAATGCTTTCTTCTTACAAGAATTAGATGGCACTAAACTGTTTGGGGGTCCTATCAATGGCATGATGCTCAAACATTACTTCTGTTAATTTACAGTTTCCAGTTTTCATGTCCATTGTACATACCATTGCAGTTTTTATTTTCAAGAAAAAGAAAAATGTTTCAAAAAACAGAGGAAAAAGAGAGGTTCAGACATGCTTAAAACATGGACCTTTGATATGAAAAAGAGTGGCTCTAATAAACTCAAAACCTGAGCCAAAGAAAGTAAAGAAGCTGGTCCTAACATGCTCAAAATCTGGGCCAGCAAAGAAGAAAGAAGAATCAGCTCTAACATGCCCAAAACCAGGGCTGAGATGAAAAAAGAAGTGACTCTAACACGCTCAAATCTTGAGTCACAAAGGGAAAGAAGGATGTTTTAAGTTTCAGATATCAAGCCTTCACAGTTTTGTTTTCAGTTTTCTGCAAATTTTTTCCATGTGCAACTGTCTTTATGCCTTGGACCCACAGTAAGTCAGACAGTCTAATCCTGGCTTGTCTGTTTTTCAATTTCTGTTGTAGAATGTAGAGAAGAAATCTGCTGGATAGTTTAATCCCAGCAGATATTAGATTAGGTAGAGAAACATATGAGACCAACAGTCCAATCTGGTCTCATGGAGCAATAAGGGTAGATTTAGAATAGGTTTATTTTCTGTTTGCAAAAATAAAAAGATGTAGAGGGTCTGCTAGCTCAAATGCACCCTAGAAGAAGAAAAAATTCTAGGATTGTAGTATGGGTAGGTAGATTGTTGGGGAAAGTTTGTCTGCTGAAGTTTCTTCATTATTATGGAAGTTGATCAAAGAAAATGGATGTGCCAAGCAGCAGGCCACTAGCCTACTACAAAGATCTATTCTCTGAATTCTTGACTCCTTCGAGAAGAAGCCATCCCCATGTGGAGCCACTGTTAGCCCCCCTATAAATTTTTGACAAGCAAAGTAGGGGGCTAAAATGTTTCTGAGACTTCAATGAATGCATCTCCCCTAGAGACACATCTTCCTTGAAGTCTTCTATGCCTTATCCCTGTGATGTAAACCCCTCTGCTGATTTCCATACAAGAAGCCTCTCTGATTGTGACAAACTGTGTTCCTTAAAGCCTTCATTGTTACCCTTTTGGCCCCCCTCTGTCAAGGTTCCCTTGTTGCCCTCATCTTCCCCTGTCAATCCTATGAAATCTCCCAAAATCCCCTCCAAATTCTGCCCATGCCCCTTGTTTGGCCTATTTCACCCTTTATCTCCCTATCGTTACCCTTTAGAGGCTTTAAAATGCATTAAAATGGCTTAAAAACCCATTTTCCACATTATAATAGGCCTAGCCCCTCTTCTGATAGCCCCCCGCACCTTTTCCTCCAAAGTGACCCGGCGCCGGAACCACCTACCAGCACTGAAGCGCCTATCTCCAAAGCGTATCGGGTGCAACACCGACCGTTGATCTTATTGATCGGATAATGATCATTAGCCCCACAGCCCTTCGTGTGTCCCCGTTATAACCTCAACAGGGCGATCACTGTCCATCCAAACTGTAATCTGATGGTTCGGAGTCTGTCCGCCCCTGTGGTCCCCACTAATGCGCCTGTCCAAAAACAGCCCGGTTTTCATCGCACCACCATCCGAGAGCTGGCGGTATTTTCCCATCGGCCAGCGATTCCATACAATGATTGACGCGTGGCTCCTGTACGGTTTCAAAACCGCTTGCCCATCACGCATTAACTTTCGACTCAGAACGCGCAGTGATATTCATATCAGCCATTAGATCTTGGGCGCCTCATCCAACGGTCATCGATCAACAAAGCTACGCGGGGTTTAAACCATGGCCATCATACACCGGGCCCACCGTTCATCGTCCTCCGCTGTGTTTCCCACTGTCGATCTCCTTCGAGATCTGACGGTCCAGATTAGTCTTCTCCCCACTATTGACCACCCCGCTGTCAACCGATTCCACCACGTCACCTCCACGTGTCCACCGTACGGTCTCCCTGCAATTTCGTATATTCATTCAAAGGTCGGAGATTCAAAGTCTTCTCGTCCGTTTTTCCTCCGCACCACCTTCTGACTGTAGTCTTCCTCGTTTCCACCTCACTGCAGGTCATCCATGATATTTTCGTCATCAACCAGTCTGCGTAGTGAGTCTAGCCATCCCATTACGTCCACCACCCCTATTTTTTTCTTAACATGTTTCCGTACTATGCAGGGTTTTCAGAGAGGTGGAAAATCGCCATAACTCATAGGAATCATTGTGAGCGGCGAATTGAACAGGCAGAATTAAAACTGAAGCTGGTATTGCAGGGAAATGTCAAGAAAGATGGTGGCAGTATAAATTCCATCAAAGGACGAAGTTTGAAACTTCGCAGACTCTATCCCGCGCCATTAAAGCCCAGATATTGCAGAATCAAGACATTTATGAAGCTGTGAAGAAAAACCAGCTTCATGATCATGGATTCCAGCATTCAGAATTGAGTTTTTGAGTTCAATACAGCGGTTTAGAGGCAAAGAAATAGATCAGTGAACCTGAAGATCATGCAGAAGGTACAGCACGCAAAGATTCATGAAATCAAGGTTCAAATTAGCAGAATGTTTCCTCCAGATGAAGGACACAGTACACATTATGGTTTCAGCTTATATGGTGTCCAAGCAGGTTTCTCCCCTCTTCGCAGCAATCCTACGCTATCAGAAGCATTTGTTTCACCAGCATGGCAGTCCATTGAGTCGTTTTGTTTATACACCAAAGTACTGTGCAAGTACTGCAGTCAGAGTCATATAAGAATAATTCCCAGTCTGAAGAAGATTGTTCATGCACTCAAAGAACATCAGATATTAATGCACAAGAGTTATACAGGATGGGCTTCGGCCCTCTTTCTTTTCAGAAGTTTAATACTGCATTTAGTTTTCCACCTACCTCCTCTGCCCCTCTGGGGCTATAAATTCATGAAGACCTCATTGAAATGGTTTTTGATCAGTTATCAGAAAACTGCAAGCAGTTGCTTTTGAGACTCAATCTCTGTGTAAACATTGTAAGATAGGTTGATGGATATGTTTTCAGACTAAGTATTCAGCTATTGGCAATATTGTACTTGATTGGTATTGTTGCTTAATATGAAAAGCACATTTCTTTGGATCCTGATCTGAAGGAGCGGTGATGTTTTCCTATCTTTGTGTTTACATTCATTCCATTTCGTTTCTACTGGCTTGCATCAAAAGTCTGACATAGGATTTACCCTTGTTAGGTACCCTATGTTCCTGCTCTCCTTGCCATTTATGTTTCTCTTCTGAAGGTATTATCTAAGAAGTGATTTCAGTTGGTTTAACAAGTGTAGTGGATGTTATTTCCTGCTCTCTGATGTATGAATTAAATGAATTCAGTTCTTAGATGTTTTCTTGTTATTGATTAGTTGGAAGATTTGGGAACACTGGGGATTTGAGCCCTGTCTACTAGGATCCTTGTACGACCTACTGATCTATAACCTTGTGCGCTGAAATATGTGTTATCTCCTCCCTCCTACTTTCCACACCACATAATCATCTTGAAGATCCTAAGTTTCAGATGACTAGCCCAATTGAAAGCCTGCCTATTGAGTAGCAATGAAATCCTTTCCTGACTCCATTTCCCAATGGTTTTGAGTATTTCCTAGAACATTTCACCTCCGCCTTATCCCTCTTTGCTCAGCCTGGTCTTATATTTAACCCTTCATTCCTGATAACCAGCAACCAAAACAAACAAAAAAACGAACAAAACTGTGCCTATAACTAGCCTAATACCTTAAACTGTGAGCCTCATAGACATAAACCTTTTCTCAAATTAGAGAGATCCTTCTCTGGACCTAGGAGGGCTAGATCCTGAAATCTGAAAGTGGTTCTGATGTTGTCTCATCTTTTGGTCTTGCCAATCTGGCCAAAACATGGGAACCCCAACATAATGGCGACTCCGCTGGGGAACTGAGTGCATCACACCTTAAACATTCTAAAACATTCAAGGACCTACAATCTTTGGTCAGGTTGGAAATTAAACAGTTTTATTCTCACATCAACCTCTATACCATTTGTTTTGTTTTCCCATACTCTTGGACAGAGTCTGGAAAGGGCCAGGTAGCCTCCGGATCTCACACTCTTTCAGAGGTGACATATCTGGTAAATGCCCTCCCAGTCAATCTATAGTTAGAGTTTGTTGTGTTTGAAGATATCCTTGAAAAGGGACATATCAAGAGCACTGTGGTGGACAGTGTACCCTCCAAAGACTTTCTAAAAACCTCCACCTGGTGACTCCAATATTCCATAAACGTTTCAAAGACTCCACTGGTGATCAGTAGGCCTGCTGATTATCTTGGTTCACATTAGACTCCACTGGGAGACCAGCCCCCCATAACAACATCAACCACAGTAGAAGTAACAAGTAGGGTCAATCTGCTTGGTCAGAAAACAACATTTTGGCTTCTAGAACCATTCATACAAGAGCTAACCCTAACCCAGACCCACCTGTATAGTTGACAATCTCGAGAGCATCCTCAAGGGAGCTCATATACCTAAAAGAGAAATTGTTTCCAAACACATCCATAGAGCTAATTCTACACCAGAAGATCTTACATCTCTATCACACTTTCACCTTGACCTAGACCTACCTAACAGCTTATATACAACTAGGTCATTCAGTGGCTTAGACCAGCCAGACCCCGAGCTTCTTGATTCACCACAGCAAGGTAGTAGACACCTTGGGAATAGACAGACCCCTCCATCTACACCTCCGGATTTAAATTTCATACAAAACTTGGGGCTCAGTCACCCTAGGTCTTCTCATCAGTCCTTTGCTGGTCATAGTATCCCTGTCATCCACATACCTGCTGCCCAAGCCCCCTTAGCTCATCAAAACATCATCATGGCAGCCTGGTATGCACCTCTGGTTTTACCCCAACCTCTAGTACCCTTACCCAATGATTATCAGTGCAAGATCCCACACTTCACTGCAAAAGAATCCATCAAAGCCCAGAAACATGTAGATAAAATGGAAGATTCTTTTAACTACATGGAAATTGATGATGATACTGTCAAAATGAGAATCTTTTCCCAAAGCTTAGGGGGTGATGTGAAGAAATGGTTTAAAGGCCTACCTCCAGGTAGCATCAATGATCTTCTGGGCTTGTATCATACTTTCATAAACAAATGGGAAACTAGGGAAAACCCTCGCCAACTCCTGGCAGAATACATGACCCTTAAAATAAACGTAGGAGAGAGTGTTCACGATTACACAATAAGGTTTAACAGCATCTATAATGCTCTCCCTCCATATATGAAACCTCCACAAGGCATGGCCCTAGCAAAATACCCTGAAGGTTTTGATGCTGACATGGCCTATGAGCTTAGGGATAAGGAATACAACACATTGGAGGACATGCAGAAAAGAGCAGTGAATATAGAAGCCAACCTGATTGAGAAAAGAGCGAGACTGAAATCTGAGAGAAGGGTAACATACAGAGATGACATTGTGGCTTCCACATCTGACCAAAATTATGATAAGTTGTCTAAAAATGTGGAAAGGTTACACTAAATGATGGAAAAAATGGTTGTCACAGTCAGTAACCAGAATAGAAACCAAAACCAAAACCAGAACTTTAGAAGAAACAATAACACTCCCAACAGACAAAGAGAATCGGATCAACAAGTTATTCCCCCATTCCAAGAGAATTTTCTTGATGAAGATGAGGGAATCATAGAAGAGTCTGAGGGAAACACGATAAACATGTTTGAAATAGAAGATTCAATCCATAACTGTTATTCAGAAGAAGACCAGCCTTCACCCTCTGGTTGGGAGGAGTGGTTGGAATCTGAAGATTACAGATTAGGGTTTGAAAATGCCATGATGCAGGTCAGAGAACAATATGAACTTAGAAGAAAAAAGAGTCAAGAAATCGCTAAACCCAAAGCTTCTGAGACTACCATCAAAAAGAGGCCTGAGAAATCTTCTAAGGCAACTGCTGAAAATAGCAAATCAGCAGCTGAGAGTTCTGGAAGGAGTAAAGAAAAAGACAACCAAAGCACTAATGCACAAGGTAAACCAACTAGTAGCACTAACACTGCAGTTAGTGCTCCTGATAAACCTTTCACAAACACTGTACATAATGAGAATTAGCCCTCTGATTCAGCCACTAAGGCAGTGGCAAATAGAACAGAGACGAGTATGCCGAAGAGTCAGTCCCCTTTCAATTTGGAAAGTGAGATTGCAAGAATTAAAATCTCTGTCCCACTTTCTGAGCTGGGAACTTAGGATGTATATAAAGGCCAGATTTTGAGAGCTTTGAACTTAGGTGAGAATGGTGACTCTGTCAATTTAAATGATGATCAACCTGCCCTCTTGTTTGGTCCTAAGATAGAGGGGAAGTTTCAGGAAGGGGTAGTTCCACCTTTCTATATCACTCTCAACATTCATGACAAGATCCTGCACAATGCAATGCATGATTCTGTAGCATCTCACAATCTAATGCCTAAGGTAGTCATGGAAAGACTAGGTCTAGAGATAACCAAACCCTACAAAGATTTATACTCTTTCGACTCTAGTAGAGTAAAATGCCTAGGCCTGATCAAAGATCTATTTGTGAGTTTGACCCAGATCTCGGTGAAATGTATGGTCATGGATGTTGTGGTGGCAGATGTGCCACCTAATTATGGCATGTTATTATCAAGATCATGGGGAGCCAAGCTACAGGTTACAATGCAGATGGATGGCTCATATGCGACAATCCCAATCTTTGGTCCACTTAGAAAACTGTATAGGGCGACTCAGATGAAATTCCTAGTCAGTAGCCCCGAAAAACCTGAAAATTCACCTGTTTATTCTGTACATACAGACCTTGACTCCTTCATCTTCTGTAACGATGAATCTTTAGAAGGGTCAGAGTCCCAAAACAGAAGCGGAGAGGCAGAGCCCATGGATTTTAACATAATGGCCACTCTGGATTTAGAGGACAATGAAGAAGAAAACCACAATGAAACTTGTAGGATATGCGGTGGAGACCTAACCCCGAGTGAACAAGAAATAGAGCATAAACAGGCTTTCGACCAGATCCCTAAATCTCATACATTTCACGAAGAACAAAGCAATCCACAACCCCGTATAGACCCTACAATGCAACATAATGGAAAAACCTGTCATAGGGAAAAGAGTGATAACGAAAATGAAAAGGAAACCCTGTGGGTGATGAACTTCAATGGGTCATGTACCAGAAGAGCTGCAGGGGCAGGGGTATGGTTACACAATACAGAAAATGACTACGCCGAGAGCCACCCCTGTAGTCTGCATTTCAAATGCACAAATAATATCGTTGAATACGAGGCTCTAATTCTGGGTCTGAATCTGTTGAAGAAAAAGGGAGCCCGTAAGATAACCGTAAGGGGAGACTCAGATTTAGTCATCAAACAGGTAAACGGGGAATACACAGTGAAACATCCTAGACTAAGAGCATATAGGAATGACACCACGGACCTACCAAAAGCGTTTGTTGAATACCAATTAGTGTTCGTTCCTAGGGGTCAAAATGTCATCGCAAATGGATTGGCTTTCCTAGCCAGTTCCTACCCCAAGACTCCCAAAGACCAACAGATCATCGTTCAGACCAAATTCAGACTTGCTGTGGCAGACAACGAAAAATATTGGCAGGTTTTTGAAGGTGATAAGTAGATCGAAGATTTTTTGGTAGGCGGAAACAAGTTTGAGTTTTCTGATTTAGACTCCAAATATGACAGTAGTTGCCTAAGTGAAGAATCCTCAGATGAGGAAGAAACACCCTGTAACATAGAAATAAATTCTTTAGATGAACAGACTGGAAACCGAGATCGCAAATGTGAAAATTCAGATAGTGAAGAGGTAGAGGTGCTGCAGGCCAAAGACAAGAATATACCGAGAGGCCTGGCACCCTTAGAGGACCTCTTTGACTTTGATGATGTGGAAAAAAGGCCCACTATAGAACACGCAGACTCTGATGTGGAAGAATGCAAATTAGGCACTGAAGATAGGCCCAAAATGATTAAACTGGCTAAGTCTTTACCTGCAAACATGAAGAGGAAATACATTGACCTTTTCAAGGAATTCATTGATTTGTTGGCATGGAGCTATGAAGACTTAAAGGCCTATGACACAAATATCATTCAGCACAAGATACCCTTGAAAGAAAATCAGAAGCCCTTCAGGCAAAAACTTCGCAGAATCAATCCCAAACAATTGCCTGTAGTAGAGAAGGAGATTAAGAAGATGTATGAAGCAGGTATCATTGTACCGGTGAGGTTCTCTGATTGGGTATCAAAATTAGTGGCTGTGAGGAATAAAACAGGAGAAATCAGATTGTGCGTAGACTTCAGGAATCTCAATAGAGCCTCACTCAAGGACAATTACCCTTTGCCTAAAATGGAACATATTCTGCAAAAGGTAGTAGGCTCCAAGAGGATTTCCCTGCTAGATGGTTTCTCCGGATATAACCAAGTCTTAGTAATCCCAGAAGACCAACTCAAAACAGCTTTTACCACTCCATGGGGTACCTTCATGTATGTGAAGATGCCTTTTGGATTGATGAATGCTGGAGCCACCTTCCAAAGAGTGATGGACATAGCATTTTCAGATGAGGTAGGGCACTTCATTGTTATCTACTTGGATGACATAACAGTATTTTCTAAGACTGAAGAAGAGCACCTGAAACATCTGAGAAAGGTATTCAAAAAATGTAGAAGGTTTGGTCTGTCCCTGAACCCTAAAAAGACTGTCTTTGGGCTACAATATGGTAAACTCCTTGGCCACATTATTTCCGAGAAGGGAATCAAGATAGACCCACAACGAGTTGAGGGAATACTATAGATCACCCACCCCAGAAACATCAAGGAATTACAGTCTTTCATCGGGAAGATTAACTTCCCTAGGAGGTTTGTTCCAAATCTGGCTGAACACCTTAGAAACATGACTAACATGCTGAAGAAAGGTGCAGGAGTAAAATGGACCATGGGAGCTAAACAATATTTTGAATCATTGAAACTTGCACTTACCCAAGCTCCCGTTCTAATCAGCCCAGATTTCTCCAAATATTTCCTGATATTTTCATTCGCCTCCGAGCATACAGTGGCCGCAGTCTTGCTGCAGAAAAACACAAAGGGAATGGAACATCCAATTGCCTTCTTTAGCAAAGCACTCAGAGATGTACCCTTGAAATACAACATCATGGAGAAACAGGCCTATGCTCTGATTAAGGCCTTGAAAGACTTCAGGGTGTACATATTGCATTCCCACACTGTAGCTTATGTGCCCAACATTATAGTCAAAGACATACTGTCCCAAGGCCCAGATGGGAAAAGAGGCAAATGGATAGCTGTGATCCTAGAGTATGACCTTGAAATAAAACCCACCAAACTGATTAAAGGTCAGGGCTTAGCTAAGTTAATGGCTGAATTGAACCTACAAGCCCTAGACATTAACATGATAAGTACTTTGGATGAGCAACAAGAATTTCCTGATCTCACTGTTGAAGAAATATTTCAAGGCTCCCCTTGGTATTCCGACATTCTGTATGTGCTTACACACCTCAATGCCCTTCCCGGATTATCAAAGACCAAGGCCAGATTCTTAAAGCTAAAAACCAGAAGTTACTGTATTGTGAATGAAAACTTATACTAGAAAAATCCTAATGGTCTATTGCTTAAATGTTTGACTGAAAATGAGGCAGAGAGGGTTAAACAAGAATTCCACGCTGGAGAATGTCGAGGCCACCTAAGTTGGAAAGCCACTGCAAAAAAAATACTCAGAGTTGGCTACTATTGGCCCACTCTCTTCAATGACGTTCATAAAATGATAGTTGCTTGCCACAAATGTCAGATCTTTGAGGGCAAAAGAAAACTCCTCCCTTTACCCCTACAACCCATTACTGTTGAAGGTCCCTTTCTATAATGAGGCCTAGACTTCATAGGGGAAATTCACCCTTCTTCTTCTGCGCAACACAGATGGATCCTAACAACCACAGATTATTTCACTAAGTGGATAGAGGTCGTGCCCACTAGGAATGCCACAGACTCAGTCATCATTAGTTTCCTAGAAAGTCACATCCTCTCTCGGTTTGGATGCCCAAGGAAAATAATCACTGATAATGCTACTGCTTTCGGATCCAAAAAGATGGTTGATTTTTGTCACAGGTACCAAATAGCACTTGGTCATTCAACCGCCTATTACCCTCAAGGTAATGGACTAGCTGAATCATCAAACAAGAGCCTGGTGATCATCATCAAGAAGTTGTTGGAAGAAAACAAAAAATCATGGCATAACAAGCTAGTGCATGCTTTGTGGGCTGACAGGCTTACAACAAAGAAATCCATTGGCATGTCACCTTTTCATCTTGTCTATGGAAGAGAAGCGGTATTTCCTACCAGCCTTGGGATACCAGTGATCAAGCTTGTCCAAGAGATCCAAACAGAAGAAGACAGCATGGTGAGGACAATGAACCAAACAATCCATCTTCAGAAAACAAGGGAAGAGGTCTACAATAGAGCAGTGAAAGTTCAGGAAAACATAAAGAAATTATTCGACAAAAGAACTACAGCTGCTGATTTCAAATTTGGAGATAAAGTGTTGAAGTGGGATTCGAGAAGAGAGGATAAAGGAAAGCACAGCAAATTTCACAGTTTGTGGCAAGGTCCATACCTCATCCAGGCCACTATGGGTCCCAATGCTTTCTTCTTACAAGTATTAGATGGCACTGAACTGTTTGGGGGTCCTATAAATGGCAGTATGCTCAAACATTATTTCTGCTAATTTTCAGTTTCCAGTTTCCATTTCCATTGTACATACCATTGCAGTTTTTATTTTCAAGAAAAAGAAAAATGTTTCAAAAAATAAAGGAAAAGAGAGGTTCAGACATGCTTAAAACATGGACCTCTGATTTGCAAAAGAGTGGCTCCAATAAACTCAAAACCAGAGCCAAAGCAAGTAAAGCAGCTGGTCCTAACATGCTTAAAATCTGGGCCAGCAAAGAAGAAAGAAGAATCAGCTCTAACATGCCAAAAACCAGAGCTGAGATGAAAAAAGAAGTGACCCTAACATGCTCAAATCTTGAGTCACAAAGGGAAAGAAGGATGTTTCAAGTTTCAGATCTCAAGCCCTCACAATTTTGCTTTCAGTTTTCTACAAATTTTGTCCATGTGCAACTGTCTTTATGCCTTGGATCTGACAAGTCGGAGCCAGTCTAATCTGAAGCAGTTGTTTTCATTTATGTTGTAGAATGTAAATACGCTGTTGGACAGTTTAATCCCAGCAGATATTAGATTAGGTAGAGAAGCATATGAGACCAACAGTTTAATCTGGTCTCATGGAGAAATAAGGGTAGATTTAGAATAGGTTTATTTTCTGTTTGCAAAAATAAAAGATGTAAAGGGTCTGCTAGCTCAAATGCACCCTGGAAGAAGAAAAAATGCTAGGATTGTAGTATAGGTAGGTAGAACGTTGAAGAAAGTTTTTTTGGCTGATGTAATGTCTTCATATTGTGGCAGCGTACCAAAGAAATAAGGGATGTGTAAAGCAGTAGGCAACTGGCCTGCCCCAAAGATCTATTCTCTGAATTCTTGACTCCTTCAAGAAGAAGTCATCCCCATGTGGAGCCATTGTTAGCCCCTTATAAATTTCGACAAGCAAGCAAGGAGGCTACTGAATATAAGCCTCGCAAGGAATGCATTTCCCTTGAAAACATATCATCCTTTTGGGTGTACTACAAGTTCCCCTACCTTGTGACTCAAGTCAGCCGATTTAAGCCAATAAGCTCATTGATAAAGAATTATGCTCCAAAAGGCTTTATTTCGCCCCTCAGATCCCCGCATTTTTCCCCCATTCTATCCTTTTTCCTCTTCTTCTAAATCCTCAAAGTCCCCCTAATATCCCATCAACCTCTAAATTCCTCCAAAATCTACATCAAGTCCCACCCTTTCCTTTGTTTCTCAAAATTCCCTCTATCTCTCTATCGTTACCCTCCTCACCCCTCAAAATGCATTAAAATGGGGTAAAAACCTACCTTCCGACCTTATAATAGGCCTAAGATCTTTTCCCGCTACTTCCCTAAACCATTTCCTCGGTGACTCGGCGCTAGAACCACCCGCAAGCCCACAGAGCGCCTAATGCAGATGTATCGAGCGAAGGTTGAACCGTTGATTTGTATCGCATCGAACGACTATCGCAAGCTCTCGCAAAGGCCCATGGCCCAACCCGTTCTCCACATCTTAACCGTCCGTTTACCCGCCGCATCCGACGCGTCCCAGCTCATCTCGTATCGTGCACGTTTTCAACCGTTGATCCGTGCAGATCCAACAGCGTTGCGAATCCGCCCGTCCCGTGGTCCCCGCCCACTTTCACTCGTTCAAAAACCCGCGGTTTCTATCGCACCGCTTTTTGGGCTGCTGGCGGCATTACTCGCCGCCGATTCCATACACCACACGACACACGTCCTCCCGTACGATTTCAAAACCGCCATCCCCCCGTTAAACGCCATCCATCGCGCGTTATTGTTCTGGACGTCGATGCCCAACGATATTGCCACGGACCGTCCAATCGCTGCCATCCAATGGCTATCGCTCGCCGAAGATGCACGATGGTTAAATCGCATGCATACGTGATAGCTCGGTGGTTCGGCGCGGCCATCCTGGGTTAGTCTCCACCGTCGATCCGATCTCGCAGATCGACGGTCCACATTCAATCGCCCTCCGACGTGCTTTCCACCGTTGATCTCCCGATCCAACCGCTCCGCATTTGTTTTCCCCCGCCGTTGACTATTCCGCCATCACCACGCTATCCCCCATGTGCATCCGCCCATTCCGTTGCATATATTTATTCAAAGGTCGATTTTCTTGCTGTTTTGAGCGACCGTTGTGCTCGCACACGTCCACCCGACCACGTCCCGCTATTGCATCGCATTCTCCACCATGTTTCGCACCTGCTCCGTCATCCCACCCGTCCGAATGGCCATCCTCGTCGCCCCCGTCTCATCCACTACCCCCATTTATGGATTTCGTAAAAATTTTCGTGTTTTGCAAGGTTTTGAGGTGGTGAAAGCCGCCATGATTTGCAAACTCGCTCACAAAGGGATGCAAAATACACGGGAAGATCATATGCAGAGGAAAAGATCATGAAAAAGGCCCGAGAGGTACCACGACGGATTGTTTAAAGAACAATGGTTTGGCCTCAGAACCGTTCCGCCATTAATATACACAGGTTTCATTACCAGAGATATAAATGGAGCAAAAGCAGAGAGCTTAAGGCACGCAATCAAGAAATATAAGCCTTAAAGTTCAAAGATTCAGATGCAAAACACCATATCGGGAGACCCTGGGAGCGCTCAAAGAGGCTGCCGCATAGAAATCAATGAATATCGGTTTTCTACAACAGCGAATGTTTTTCCCTCCATAAAGGACAACGCGCCTACAAAAGGTTCAATCTATGCCGTGTTTTGGAGAGATTTTCCACCTTGAAACAACCCTAGCACTATCAGCATTTATTTCATCGTGATGGCGTACTTCTATCATTCCTTTATCTTTTTTTATGCACCGTAAGTACGATACGCATCGGCAGCTTAGAATACACGAGTCATATCGTAGTAATCCCTGGCCCGAGGAAGATCATTCGTTCCACCCAAAGAACACCGTGAGATTAATGCAATGTGATTTATACGTAATGGGCTTTGCCTCTTTCTTTCGAAGTTTAATATCGCATTTAGTTCTCCACCTACTCCTCCTCGCTCCTCCGAGCTATAAATTCATGAAGAACTCATTGTAATGGTTGTTGATCAGCTATCGCAGAACTACAATTAGTTTATTTCAGACACACTTCTTGTGTTAAGATTGTAAGATAAAGTTGAAGGAGATGTTTTCGTACCGAGTATTCGCCTATCGGCAATGTTGTACTTGATCGGGTATCGTTATTTAATATGACAAGCACATTTCTTTAGATCCCCGATCCGTTGCTGGTGATGTTTTCCTATCTCTATGTTTACATTCATTTCATTTCGTTTCTACTAGCTTTGCACGTAATATTGGCATAGGATTTACCCTTGTTAGGTACCCTATGTTTCGCTCTCCTTGCCATTTATGTTTTCCGAATGTATTATCTAAGGAATGATTTCGTTGGTTTAACCGTTGTAGTGGATGTTATTGCCTGGCTCGATGTATGATTTAAATGAATTTAGTTCTTAGATGTTTCTTGTTATAGATTTATTTGGAAGATTTGGAGAACACTCGGGGATTAGAGTTAGCCCTATCCACTGTGATCCTTGTGCGACCAGCTGATATTTAACTTTGTGCTCGAATCTCGTGTTATCTCCTCCCTCCTACTTTTCCATATCACATAATCATATTGAAGATCCTAAGTTTCGTATGACTAGCCCAATTGGAAGCCCGCCTATCGAGTAGTAAGCAAATCCTTTCCCGACCCCATTTCCCAATGGTTTTGAATATTTCCTCGTAACATTCCACCTTCCGCTCATCCCTCAAGCCATCCTCGGGGTCTTACACCGAATCCTTCTTTTCCCCGATAACCAAAGAACCAAACAAACAATCAAACAAACAAACTCGAGCCTTATAACTAGCCTAACATCTTAACATAGAGCTTCAAAGACATATACCTTTGACAATCATATAGAGATCCCTCTCTAGACCCGTGGAGGGCTAGATCCGAGGTCCTAAAGGCTCTAATGTTGTCTCATCTTGTAGTCTTGCCAACTGCCAAAACATGGGAACCCCAACAGAAGGTTGAGGTCAGAATAAGTCAGTCGCAGTTCATCATGAGGATCTAGTAATCGAGGGTACCGTAATATGGAGGGAGGTTGAGTGGCCGTTTGACTTTCAAGGATTGGGTAGCCACAAATCCTTGCCGGGGGGAATTATTGGTAAACATGGAAGCGCTGGATAGGGGAAGCATTGAGAGAACCTAAGAGGATGCTTGTTGTCCTTGGATGTTGCTTAATCTTCCCCAAATCTCGACGCATTTGAGGTAAAAAGAGGACAATCATGGGTGTAGTGACCATAGACACCGCAACAAAAACAAGGCTTGTTCGTGTAAACATGCCCGTCTCGCTTTCGAGCTGCGTCTGTTGTTGGGTTTCTGTATAGGGTGCATTCCCTTGGGGATTGTTTCCTCGATTACCCGGGGGCATATTTGTTTTGGTTGCCTTTCCTCTTATTTTTGGAAATAAAGAGGATTAGTCGTACCCCATCGTGCATATACCCGACCCCGGGGGGTGGTGGTCATGGTTGCTGGGTTGAGAAGGCAAGGGAGGTTGAGGTGCTAATGCCGGAGGAGCCGGGGAGCACCATGTTGTGGATACAGAGCACAAGGAGGTTGGGAAACATCGTGGTAAAGAGGGCCGGGAAAAAGGAGGAGGCATGATGTATCCCGAATACATGTTACCGGGAGGGGGGAGGAGTCGGCCCTCCCCCGAGGGAAACCATAACCCATGTGAGGGTGAGTGTACTAGATGAAAAAGGGCTCCAATGAAACTTTAGGCAACATGGGATGCCCCCGTGTGTTGGCACCATCTACGTCTAGCGAGATCGTGTAAGATGGTATAAACATAACCGTACCGTGCGTAGATCAGGTCATATTTTAACGCAATCCGGAGGGTAGCTTCTTCTGCTCAAGGAAATGAGATGCGACATCTTTTCCAATAGCAGTAAAAGGGATTTGAGAAACCACTCCATGTAGACATTGCCTTCGAAGGTAGGGGTTTGACATAAAGTTTTTTCTTCTCTCGCTATCTCTGACATGATCAGATAAGGTGTCAGCGTACACCGATCTGAAGAAGTTAAGAGTCTTGCACTAATGTCATAATGAAGGGGAAGATGAAGTAAGAAATAAAAGCATGTGCAAGAGTCGAAAAATTAGTGTGAGAGGCAGAAAGCCCGTTCGACATACCACTTGGAAGCTTCTCTACTAAGCATACTATTGTGGAGGTAAATCCCCTCTCATGGACAGAGTAATCCCTACTAGCCCAAACCTAGTCTAGCAACACCATTCACGCTATAGTGTGTTCCTAATTGGGTAAATAAACCAACTAGCGATGAAGCTTACCCGGAATCCAACGTTGTCAGCCAGAGAAAGTAGCGCTCCCATTCCTTAGTTCCGACATATCACAATCCTCACGATCTCCGTGATCAAACATCTACCACACATGCAAGAAACAAAACAAACGCAAGCGTAAAATCCAAGATATGCAACTATATGTCAATGAGAAGACATAACTCATGATCATTATCAAGAACAAGAGTGGAACCATAACCAATAGTCGCTTATCATTAATTAATCAAAGGAAGAATACAACCATAGCTCGATGCCGAATTCTCCTTCGAGGGTCGCCACGAACATGTCTCGAAGAAGCTCCTCGTTAGGGATGGGAAAAAACCTCTCTCTCCGGGATGTCTCACAATAATCTCCTTGCTTGGATTTGGCCTTAAGGGAATGGATCAAAGCTCTTGCAAAACATTAGGCTCTTTATGAACTTGGAGGTTTCACTATTCAAATTATTCACCCCCATCAATGGATGAAGGCTATATTTATAGAGGAGAGGAGGAGGTTGGGATCCCTACAATAGTGGAAGGGAGGCCTTGCACTTTGGGAGGTTCCTAAGGCAGAACAGGCCAAAGAGAGAATAGAGACACACATGAAGCCATCTCTGATACCTACTCCACAGTTGTTGTGAATGAATCTCGCCTCAAAAAAAATCTCTTTCAAAGTATGGTCAGACACATGGGTGGCGACTGACAGGATGTCAATGATGCGGTTTCAAGTAGTTAATTTTCTCCACATGGCAATATTGAGCACCTACACATCATGGTGATAAAACAGAAGTTTTAGGGGGGGTTCTGCTGAAATGATCAATGTAAGAAATGTTATCCATGAAAGGGGATAATGATGGAATGCAAGGCATGACACTGACATTGTCACAAAATGACCTCCAAATGGGCGGTAGATAGATTGCAGGACGTGGTGATAAATTATCAAAAATACAGTTACATCAGCTGAACACAACCGAAGATGGACACGTTGTCTATGATGGAGTGAACGAACACATGTGAGAATGAACATGTTTAGAGGTGATTCTGTTAGTACCTTCAACCTGTATGTCTAGTGGGAGCTTGAGTTGGCAGCATGTTACCAATCCAGGATCATAGTGGTATGAATGTTGAATGATCAATAGTCAAAGACTGGGCCTGGCCAGGCAGGAGCAGAGCATCACGTGATGTTCTCATGCAGCCCCAATTAAAGGTATTCTAAGACAGGTTCAGGCTTATCCACGCAGGCTATGAAACCTTAGGGGAACTGACATGGTGGCAAGGATGAGGGAGAATAGGACAGAACCTTATAGGGGAACCCATGGTCCAAGTAGAGCTTTAATGTAGAATTCTATGGAGAGCATCCTGAACTGCACAATTTTAAGAGGATAAAGGTCTTCACCAAAACTGAGGATGGAAGTGCTGGTAGTTTTGGATACGAGCCTGGGTGCATGATGGAAAAATCACAATCACGTAAGGAAAGAGAGATCAATGGTATAAGAGGCATAGGATCAATTGACACAATGTCGAAACAAGGGCAGGGAGGTGTAGGATCAATCGATTACAATGTTATAGTCTCTGCCTGCTGGTGTAACCAGCGCTCTTTCACTGTGGGTGTGCGTGTATGTGATAATTTTTTAATTTTAACTCACATTCGTATGTGTGTAGAGAAAAAAGAAAAATATGTTGTATAACCGTAAATAAATATGAAAATGACAAAGGAAACTAAATATGACAAAATAAATAGCTAAAGATCCATCAATTTAAACCCAAGGAGGAGGGCTTCCAAATAACTAATCTATGGGTACGTGAAATCTAGTCAAAACACACAAAATGGCCACGGATCTAAATTTGAGAGGGACAGTGGATCTAAAGGTCAAATAAGTTGGAAATAGGTGTGGAAAACAACAAAAACCAAAGGGAAAAGTGCGGAAAATGAGGTGGTGAAAGGCTACAACTCCGAAGGGAAATGGAGGGGACCCCTAAAGGAGGACCAAAAAAACAAAACTAAAAAGACGTGGTTTTGATCGATGAATAACCAATTCGAAATGATCCGAAAGTACAGGTTCAAATCTCGAAAAAATGGTAGAACACATTGAAATATCGTAAGACCTCGCCGTCTCGCCTAAAATCCTCCAAAAGGTGGAACTGTACCTAAGCCCTAAGGGACTAGGTTCCTACTTCGACGAGTAAAATAGAGGCATGTGTCCAAGGTGGAGGGGGAGGTTAGATGTCCATGAACAAGAGGCCCAAACAAACCCAAAAAAATCATAGAAAAATTCCCGTAAAAAGTTTAGGAATGTGGGTTCGGTGAATAATTAAATAAATAGTGATTTATTCAATTATTTATAAATGATTTAGTCAAATTTAACAAGGAATATTATTTAAATAATGTTTTAAATAATTATTCCTAGAGAATAATAAGATAAATAGCGATTTATCTAACTAATTTTCCCTTGCTTTGGGTTAAATATGACTAGGAATATTAATTAAATCGTGGTTTAATTAATTATCCCTTGAGGACAACCAAAAAAATAGGGATTTATTCGATATTTCCTCATGGGGTTTCCTATTTAGACCATAAATAACTTAATAAATATTGGATTACTAAGTTATTTTTCGTAGTGAAAGCAATTTTACTAAGGTAAAATTGGTCTTACATGGTGCACTTTGGTCCATCTAATAGTAATACGTTATATGACCAAAAATTTGTGTAACACTTACAAGTTTTCTTGTTTTCCCATCAACTTAACCATTTTAACCAACTTTATTGTGAGCTCTTCTACAACCCCAAAGAAATTGTTAAAGACCAAAAATTAGTGTAAAACTTTACAAGTTTTCATTTCATCAACTTAACCATTTTAACCAACTTTCTTAAATTGGTGTATTCACAAAATTTGCATTAAAAATCTCAATTTAATTTAAAAAATACAAATTGGCACATATACACATATATTAACGCAATTCATTTTCAGAGCATGATCCTATTAAGGAATAGCATGGGGATTCTTAAGGAATAGAATTGGGATTCTTGAAATGACCTTATGAAATGAAATGAAAAGCGTAGCACTTTTGACTGAAATGAAAAGTTAGAGCACTTTTGACTATGTATCTTAAGTATACATTACACAAAAAAACACGTTTAATTCTTTTCAAATTTCTTTCCAAATTATCTCTTCAAATTTCAAGTTACCAATTTTTATTTCATTTACAATTGAGAAAGTGATTTAATAACATTATCTTTCTAATTATTTATCTTACATTTACAATCCATTTATTAATTTTTCTAAGATTTATTTCTTGCTTATGCATTATGGAATAGAAAATATTCCAAGATTAAAAAATTACTAATATTAATATATGTCATTCCTATAACCATATTTATACCATAAAGAATAAATCAATAGCACAAAAAAGACAATGACAAGATTTCACCCCTTAAACTCGATAGATCCTCATTAAAATAGATATAAGTTAGATATATCATGCCATAACTTAACCGTCTTATCCATTAAATACATCACAATATTAAAAGCATCTTAATCCATTAAATAAGTACATTCCAAAAGGAAGTAACTTTATTGTTCAAATTGGATTTAATATAGAAATAATTAATATTATACTTTTTATTAAATATTGTAATTTAAAAGTAACTTTATTTAGATAGTAGAGATATTTACAACTCTTTTCCATTAAAACATATCATAGTATATTTTACTTTTCATTTTTATTATTAGTCCTCGCCAAAGGTCCGGTAGGGACTATTGTAATCGATATGCTTTAAAAGATGTTTTTTTGGCAATTATTAAAAATGGTTTAACCAAAATTTTCCAGTGGACTATTCAATTGATATGCTTTGAAAGATGAGCCCTTGGAAATTATTAAAAATGCGGTTTAACTAAAGTTTTTCCATATATGTTATAATTCACTTTTAAATTAAACCTATTAAACTTTGAAACTATCTAGTGTTGGCCAATGAAACATTTGGAGGTCTTATTTGGCATTTTTCGAGACAAAGAGGTTCAGATAAACAGTCAAAATGCATATTTAATGAAATTATATGGCATGATTGAAAGTACTAGGATTGTTGTAGAATTATTTACATAAAATTAAATGTTCTCACTTTTGGTCGTTGGTTACACTAGCCTACCGTATGAATTCTTGCCGCTCCTCGTTACAAGCAGGAGTTGCCCAATGCTATGTGTCAGGTTCAGTGCTGTGCTCTGCATTTTCACTCGTGTTGAATGAACATGTGTGTTGAATGAATTTTGCAAGTTCAACAACCGTGTTGAATGAACAACTCGTAGTTGACAAATGTGTCAATGAATGCCTTGAAGCATATATTCGTTTATCATACCCGGTGCCGACATCATACCTTATGCCGACATTGTGTACCCACGACTCTCAATTTTTCTCCTTCGCAACTTTCTCATCACAACAAAACTTTCATCACAAAAGACAACTTTCATCACATAAATTTAATGGCGTAGCATCACATAGCAAGAAACATTCATCACAAAGAAACATCACAAAGAAAATTTCATCACAGAGAAGCATAACTTTCATCGCATAACTTTCATGACGTAGCATCACATAGTAACAAAAATTTCATCACAAAGTGCCAAATTTGGTAAAAGAAAAAATTCCCCAATCCAAGAAATTTGCAGTTTTCAAATGGAAAATTTGTCAAAGACAAGAATCCTCCAATTTGTCTCCTTCAACTTTCATAACAACCGCAATTCTACAAATTTCACCGCGCCTACAAATTTGGCAAGACAACAATTAATTGCAACTTTCATCACATCCGCAAATTTGCTAAAGACAACAATTCCCTAGCAATAGGTACCCTAAATGCAAGAGTCGATTTTATCTCCATTTTAGAGTCCGCAACCATTATAGTGACATCGATATCATGAAATTTGAAAAGTATTATGGAGCAAGGAAGGTCGTAAAGTATAAACCTATTCAAAAAGCAAAAAGCAATAAGTCTATTTCTATTTCTTAGTAGGTTGAAAAAAAGAGCAAACCTGCTCAGTGCGTAAAACAATGAGTCTATTTCTATTTCTCACCGCAAAAAATTCATATTATTTTAAATGTGATTGCTTTGCGATGCACCGAATTTTTTTTCATCGTGATAAATTCATATTAATTTTTTTCTTACCGTGATAAATTCATATATATTTTAAATGTGTTTGCTTTCCTCGGATACACCGAAATTTTGTATACATTTCTTCGTCTATTTATACTCGCATACCCTAACACTAACCCTAACATTAACACAAACATTGTTTCCAAATACAAATATTTACAAAGGTTCTTAGCAAAAAGGGGCTTGGTGGGTTTGGCCTGCAAAATGGCTCAACACTAACACTAACATTAACACCGATTTTTTCAAATATCAAATATTTACAAAGGTTCTAGCAAAAAAGGGGCTCGTGGGCTTGGTCAAAATGGCTCGATATGTTGAAATGTTAATTTCAACTACATGAATGCACATCCCGCGTAGGTCGGTGGGCAGAAGCAATTTACCGCTTCTACAACAACTCGCTTTCTAATTTGATTTCATGGTTTAAACCCATGGTACCACACGCTTTATATTTTGATGAATTTTTGTTTCTAGTTTTTTAAAGCCCTTGGCGTCCTAACAGTATGAACGCTTTTTCTTAACACGACAACCAAAGTTTATTAACAAAACCCAAAAACAGTTATTCCTCTCCCCCTTTAATCTACTTCACCCGTATGGATTCTCTATTTAAACCAAAGTTTTTTTGTACGCGCCAATTTTTAAATGTTTGAATTGAGCCATCGAAGAAATAGCTGGTCCCACCGCCAACACACCAACACGTGGACCAATAAGAATTTTTCGCGTAAGTTTGGTGTACCTACGCGCATGTACTAAAACTGCATCTCGAAGCGTTATAAACCTTAATTTCATAAATATTCACATAACAATTTGCCATGATGTCAAAGACAACCATTTGTTACGCCAATTTTCACGTACTTTGGTTCATAAAAGTTTTGAAATCCAATGGGGCCCAAGACGTGGGCCGACGAAATGGCGTTCACGCGCTTTGGGCCTCGTGATGTCATAGCATTTTGTGACGCGAATTTTCATTGCAATTGATTTTATTGAAGTTTGGAAGTCCCATGGGTCCACCATACCAAAGTTAATGCTTTGTATTGACTTCACATCTGAGGAAAGGTCTTCAACCCGTTTTTGTTGTGTTTCATTTGAAGGCGTTGATGCGATGGGAATATGCTCGCATATATATTATAAACTTTCCAAAGTTTATAATGTATATAACAATAGTTTTGTTTTATGTTTTTTATTTTTTTAATGTCAAGGCCATATAAATGAAAAATCCTCAAGGCTAGTCGCAATATGAGATCGTGTGTGTGTATTCTATGCCCGAAGGAAAAACAAAAATGCTGAGCACCGTATGTGCGTTTTAGAAAAGACAGAGAGACAGCATTAGAAAACTCCGAGATTTTGTAAGCACCGTGCAAAGAAAAGCACCATTTTGTAATACTTGTTATGTTAAAGGAATATAAGTATTTTCGTGCAATCTCCTGCCTACGCGAAGCAAAATTTTTTTGTTTGTTTCTCTTATGTTAAAAGAGGAGAATTTCTATTCTCCATAATCTAGAATATTCAAAAATTCCAACATTGTATCGTAGCTAGTCTCGTGCTCTTCACAGTCAAAGAAGAAGGAAGGATTTTTGTTGCAAATAGTTTCTCCAAATAGCAGAAGCTGCCTGCCAACAAAATCCAAGGTATTTCTCAAAATCGTAGTTTGTGTTACCGTTTGAAGACGCTTAGTTTATTTTAAAAACACAAGCCAAGTTATTTCCGAATGATAGTTCGAGTGCTAGCCATGGCAGAGCCGCACAAGCATGAGTATTGAATATCATCTCTATAGTTCAATGAAGAACTATGATTATTGGGTGCAAATCACCATGAGAGCCCTATTTGCCTCTCAAGACTTATGGGAGCTTGTTGAAGATGGTTTTGAAGAACCAAAGCAGATGAAAATGATTTTAATGCCTTAACACGTAGAGAAGGATTTGTTGAAAGCAATAGGAAGAAGACTCAAAAGCCCTCTTCTATCTCTATCAAGCAAGACATGAGAGTGTGTTTCAAGGATATGCCAGCCTAAGAGATCCAAGGATGCATGGGATACTCTCAAGACAAGCCTATCAAGGTAAGGAGAAGATGAAGACAAAAGCTACAATTGTTGAGGAGAGATTTTGAAACTCTCTCGCATGAAAGAGTCCGATAACATAGACTCATTCTTCACACATGTGATCGAGATGGTCACACAAATAAGATCTCATGGAGAAACACTTGAAGAGAGAAGGATAGTGGAGAAATTTTGAAGAGCTTACCCTCAAGGTTTGATGTTATAGTCACAACCATTGAAGAGGCAAAGGATCTCTCAAATTTTTCGGGGCTGATGAGCTTCATGCATCAATCGGGAGGACACATGAACAAAGATTGGGTAGAAATGAAAACTCATATTTGGAGCATGCCTTCAAGACCCAAATGTCCTTTTGGAAGAGGAAGAGTTCAAAGAAAAGGAAACAATAGAGGAAAAGGTAGAGGCAAAAGCCAAAATAGAGGAGGAAGAAACAACCCCGCAAATACTCAAGGAAGGGGAAGTAAATCAAAATCAAAACCAAGGCCAAGGAAATGCGCATGGTGGAAAAAACCAAGCACATGGACAAAGGTATGATAAATCCCAAGTCCAATGTCATTACCGTAAGAAATATGGCCATTATGCCAATGAATGTAGGAAGAAGCAGAATGACACAGTGGGTAATAGACCCAATGCTAATTTTACCAGAGAAAATATCAACCAAGATTAATTTTTTTAGCATGTAATATGGTCAAGAAAAGAAGGTGAAGACTATGGTTTCTAGATTCAGATGTAATAACCATATGATCGGGAACATTGCCATGTTTTCCATATTAGATGAAAATGTGAAGTCTCAAGTCACATTGGGGACAAGACAAGAAGGTTTCACACAGAAAAGGCATAGTAAATGTCTTGGAATTAAAGAAAGGAGAAAAGAAGAGCATATCCGATGTATTTTATGTACTGCATGAAATAAAATTTTTAAGCATTGGGTAGCTCATTCAAAAGGGCTACAATGTTTTCAAGATGATGTATGCACCATCATGGATAAACCACCAAGCAAGCAATGTATTGTTGAAGTGAAGATGACAAGGAACATAATGTTCCCTCTCAGATGAGAGCAGATTTGAAGAAAGGAGAAGAAATGGCAAATAAAGTGATACAAGAGACATTCCAAAGAGAAGAAAATGATGAAAATTGGTTATGGCATTTGAGATTTGGACATCTCACTTTGAAGGTCTTAATTGTTACATAGGAAAGGAATGGTAAGAGGACAATACTGACCTAGAAACCTGGACAAATTCTTAAGTGGGAAGTTCGTATCTCGGGTAAACAACACAGAGAAATTTTTCCATCGTGAAAGCATAAGGGCAAAGGAACCTTAGAAATTGTCCATTCAAATTCTATGTGGACCAATGCAAACACCATCACTTGCAGCAACCATTATGTGCCGACTTTTATTGATGATTACACAAGAAAAACATGGGTTTATTTCTTGAAATACAAAAGTGAAGGTGTTTGAAAATATTTGGTAATTTTAAGGCACTTTTTGAGAACCAAAGTGGGCGTATATCAAGGTCTTAAGGACTCATAGAAGAGGTGAGTATATCTCAAAATAATTTCTACATTTTTGCAGAGAAAATGGCATACACAAGCAACTTACAACAACGTATACACCGCAAAGAAAATGGGAGTTGCCGAAATAAAAAATAACAACTATGGATATGGTGGTGATATGTTGAAGGCAAAACATTTGCCAAATGAATATTGCGCTAAGCCGGTAGACAAAGATATCTTGAATAGATGCCCAACCAAAGCAAAAGAATAATGAATAGATAGCCCAAGAATCATGGAGTGAGATAAAACAAGGTGTCACCCACATGAAAGTTTTTGGTTGTGTGGCTTATACACACATTCCAACCGGCGAAGAAAGAAGTTGGACAACAAGGGGAGAAGTGTAGTTTTTTATTGACAGTGAGGAATCCAAAGCTTATAGATTATATAACCCATCCACCAAGAAATTTATTGTGAGCAAGAGATGTTCACTTTATCAAGAAGAAGCTTGGATTACTGAGAAATACCAATGTAAAGAGTTGTTTGTCTCATGATGAAAGCGAGGATGAGATAGCCGAAATACATCCATCATTAGCACCACTACCTCCACCAACACAAGGACAAGAAGGGACACCACAAGAAGGAGTAAGAACACCTTTGAGAAGAAATGAGAGTGCTTCTCCACACACCACAAGAAGCGCATTTGGAGTGCTTCTTCAAGCACATGCACACCAAATGAAATAGGAACAAGATCTCGCAACTGAGTGAGATCTACAGAGCAAGAGGTAGAAAATGAAGGTATGTTGTTTGCTTTATATTGTCATGTTGATGATCATATTCATTTCAAGAAGCTATAAAAGATAAGAAATGGATGATGCTATGGATGAAGAAATTAATGACATAGAGAGAAATAAGACATGGGAACTAGTTGAACTCCCAAAAGGTAAAGAAGTCATTGGAGTAAAATGGGTCTACAAGACCAAAAGCAATGCCGAAGGTAAGATTAAAAGGCACAAGGCCAGACTTTGTTGTCAAAGGATATAAGCAACAACATGGAAGAGATTATGAAGAAACTTTTTGCAATCCTGCTTTCAAGAATGGAAACAAGGGGGAGCAAGTACGTCCATAGCAGCCATAAAAAATGGAAGTTTACCAAATGGATGTAAAATCAACATTCCTAAATGGGAGTATTGATGGAAGAGGTTTATGTTGAACAACCTCTAGGCTATGAGAAAAAGGGCCAAGAGCACAAAGTTTGGCAGATTGGAAGAAAGATCTTTATGGCCGAAACAAGCACCAAGAGCATGGTACAAGAGATAGATTCTTATCTATCGGGTGTAATGGGTTTGGAAAAATGTGAATGAGAACCCACATTGTACATAAAGGAGAAATATGCTATAAGATGTTGATTGTTGTTTTATATGTCGATGATGTGATCTTTACAAGTAATGATGATTACTCGTTGAAAATCTCAAAATAGTCATGAAAGATGAATTTGAGATGACCGATATGGGATTGTCGAAATACTTTTTAGGAATAGAAGTAGAGAAAAATGAAAAATAAAATTTTTATCTCTCAAGCTAAATATGTGAATGAAGTTTTGGAAAGATTTAACACGACAGATTGCAAGGTAAATTACTCCCACAAGAATGGGATTGAAACTCACAAAGAGGACAAGAACACGGATTTTGATCCTATAGCTTGTACAAGAGCATAGTTGGCGCCCTTAATTATTTGACTCCAACTAAGCTTGATATTATGCATGTTCGTTGGTTTAATTTCCGTATTTATGGAAAGGCCAAAGGAGGCACATTGGCAAGTAGCAAAAAGAATTTCCGAGGTATGTGGAAAGGAACTAAAAAGTTATATGGAATTTTATATACTACTCTGTAAAATTCTCGAATTGATTGATATACCGACAAAGTGATTGGCCGGAAGTATTGATAACCGAAAAGTACATCTAGTTATGTTTTTCATATGTCTGTGGAGCTATTTCATGGGCTTCTAAAAAACAACCTATCGTAGCATTGTCTACAAGCAGAGGCAAGAGTAATGCGCCCACAAGCAGCTAACATGTCGGCGAATGGATGAGAAGAATGTTGAGGAGTTTATGTCAAGAACAGTAAAAGGCACAAGATTTATTGTGACAATAGCCTCACCATAGCATTGTCAAAGAATTTGTGTTTCACAAAAGAACAAAACACATAGATGCCAAGTTTCACTACATCAGAGCTAGTGAACAATGGAGAAATAATTTTGAAACATCAAAGTAATCCCAGAGAAGTTCGTTGGATATAATCGACAAAGCCATTGCGTGCAAGTTTTGAATATTTGAGGAAATACATGGGTATGAGAGATAACCTATCAGCTTGAACTTAAGGGGAGTGTTGAATGTTAATTTCAACCTATAGAATGTACATATAAAGCAGTAGGTTGTGTGTACAATTTGTCGCTTCTACAACAACCGCTTTCTACTTTTATTTCATGGTTTAACCACTGCATCACACGCTTTCATTTTGATGAATCGTTGTTTCGGCTTCAAGCCCCATACCTAACAAGGTTGACTATTTTTTCTTAACACTACAACCAAATTTTTGTTGTACATGCCAATTTTTAAACGTTTGAATTGAGCCATCGCAGTTAATCGGTCCCACTCGCCAACACACCAAGACGTGGATCAACAAGAATTTTTCGCGTAAGTTTGGTGCCTACGTCAAGACAAACAAAACTGTACCCGAAGTATTTCTAACCCAATTTCATAAATCTTCGCATACGAATTTGCTATGACGCGCATTACAACCATTTGTTACGCCAATTTTCAATGGCCTTTTGGTTCATAAAAGTTTTGAAATCCGATGGGGCCCGCCGTTAGCCAATCAACTGGGTGTTTGCGCGTTTTGGGCCTGTGACGTTATAGCGTTTTGTGACGCGAATTTTCATCGCAACTAGCCTTATTGAAGTTTGAAGTCCGACGGTCCACCATACCAAAGTTAATGCTTTGTATTGACTTCGCACCTGAGGAAAGGTATTCATCCTTTTTTTTTGGTGTTTCATTCAAAGCGCCGATGTGATGGGAATATACCACATATATATTATAAACTTTCCAAAAGTTTATAATAAATATAAATTAAGTCAATAAGCTTTGTTTTATGTTTTTTATTTTTTTAATGTTGCACCATATAAATGAAAAAAGCCCGAAGGCTAATGTAATATAAGACCGTGTGTGTGTGTATTCTAAGTGTCTCGTGAGGCAAAACAAAAACAAAGGAGTATCAGATGTGCGTTTTAGAAAAAGACAGAGAGAGACAGTATTGAAAAACTCTCGATATTTTGTGCTAATCGTGAAAAGAAAATCACCATTTTGTAATACTTTGTTATGTTAAAGGAATAGGAAGTATTTTTTTTGTGCAATCTCTGCCTATCAACAACCAAATTTTTTTTTGTTTGTTTCTTCCAGGTTAAAAGAGGAGAATTTATATTCCAAGTGTGTTCTCGAATATTCAAAAATTCCAACAACAATTACCGCAAATCCAAAACTAGATATAAATTAGCACACATAAATACAATAGACAACAATAAAACAAAATGTGCGTATAAAGAAAAGAGCGCTTAAGTAACATAAAATAGTTTAACTTCACCTATCACTCGGACAAATTGCATCGATGAATTGATATAAACTAGCACACATAAATACAACAAACAACAATAAACAAAATGTGCGTATAGCAAAAGAGTGCTTAAGTAATAGAAAAATAGTTGAACTTCACCTATCACCGGATCGCATAAGACATCAAGGGAATTTAACTCGTCCACCAATGCCTTGAAGTCGAAGGAATTCGTCCAATGGATCAAAAGAAGCAAAGCTTGAATTTTTCATTTGGGTAGCTTAAGCCGCGCGCATCCGAATCCGGGTTGTTTTTGAATTCCTCTCCGCTATGCCTCTTCCTTCACTATCTCGCAAATTCTCTCCAGGATCTAATACCGCCACCGTTTTGAATAATGATACACGCTCCGAGCATTTGAGCTTCTCTACCTCGTACGCCTTAATGCCATCCGTTTCCTAAAAGACCGGAGAGCCATATTTTGCTGCCATCCATGGCCTATCGTTAAGCATGGCAAATGTGCATGTATGGCCTATCGTTAAGCATGGCAACAGGCATGTCACAATTGTGTCTAAAATAAATGAATGGTTTACAACTTGTCCTATGTATGAATAAAACATTAAATCAGCGGTGAATGATTTACAAATGTGTTAGATGTATCATTTTTTAATTTTCTTGGCTGCTTCCTTTACCCAGTCCTAGTAATGACCAACTTTAGCTTGACGAATGTGTCTAACAATGTTTTGTTTCCCTAACATTGTGACATCGTGTTTTTTTGCAAATGAGTCTGTTCAACTACATAAATGTCATTTTCAGAAATGTGTCATACAAGCTTTTGAATTCATGTTATCAATGAGTTATAATTTGTGTTTACATATTAAAATTTCTAAAGAACTTAGATTTTAATATAATTATTATTTTTAACATTAATATAATAAAATTATAATAGTTAAATTTAATTTATCATTGACCTTAACGCATGCTTTACTCGGTTGGAAGTTCGCCCACAGGCTCTCTACCCGAGGAAACGAAATCCACTTCAAATCTGGAGCTGTGCACGGTCAGACATCGCTCTAATTAAGAGTAAAAAGTACCACATTGTTATCTGATCCATAATCGTTCCTTGTGATTTTTCCTTCAACAATAAGCATTAAACACCAAGAATAATTTAATTTAACATTTTTAATGATTTTGTTGCGTTTTTCTGAGATTATATATGTTTTTTTAAGTTATTTAAATTATATTTGGATGGTATAAATGAATTCAGTTAAATTCATTGTCAGTTTTCAGTAGATAAAAAATACCTTGGGATTATGAAATAGTATAGATTTGTATAATTTAAATTTGAAATTTGTACACTTATTCTAAATTTTAAACAAAATTAATTTAAAATTATATTTATTAAAAAATAAAAAATAATTAAATTACACTTATTTTAATAACAAAAAGTTATGGACTTTTAAAAGGGACACTAATAATAATAGTAGTATAGTAGTAGTATTAATAATGACATTTTCTAACTATTTCTCTGTGTACATTCTCTAAAATCGATGAACATTGTTGAACTTTTAAAAGTGGGACATTAACATTGTTAATTTAGATGCAAATCAACATTGTGTAAGAACTGTTTGTTTGTGTACATTCTCTAAGATTGTTGAACTTTTAAAAGCGATATTAACATCGTTAATTTGAATGCAAATCAACATTGTGTAAACAGAGTTTCAGAAGAAAAAAAAAGTCTTTGTTTGAGCTCAGTTAAAGTCAAGAAAATGAGCAAAATATATGGCAAGGACTTGTTCCTTCGCAGCTCGTCTTGTCATTCATTTTACTTATTTTTCTAAACACTGCATTATAATAGCTATTTTATACCTAATGTAGTTACCATTAGAAACCTAGTGTACCCCACACTGAAACAAAACAAAACTTTAATGAAGGGATGCAGGAAAATAAAATCTTTATTACGTGTGATTTTAGGGGAAGGAAGGCATAAATCAATCACCTCACAAAAGACAAAACATATGGCAACAATCAAACCTCTTTTTAAAGCATATTTTATAGAGCTAATGTGTTGCTTAGTGGCCACTATCACTAGGGGAATGAGAGTGCAGTCATTTTACTTCAGCACAGTGACTTTTACAATTGTAAATCAATCACTTCAAACAGAAAGTGAGAGCAGCTGCCAATTATCAAACCTCTTTTAAAGCATCTTTTGCAACATTGATGTGTCTGTTAGTGGTCACATGGTCATCCTTCGAAAATGGACATGTTATCATTTCATTCTATTATTTATTATTGATATAGATAAATATTGTATATGAATTGTTGTAAAACATTAAAGGGAAATATCAATGAAATTTATATACCTTATTAGTCCCTGCCTATAGCAGTGGGACTATAGCGATCGATTGCGATCTACCTCATATTAATTTGGGTGATCTCATTCATTTAACCAAAGTTTTGAAAAATGTATGTTGTCAACAAAAAGCTTTTAACCAAAGTTTTTTTTGAAGGTCTTATTGCCCAGTTTCATTTTCATATACAAGTATCACTGTGCCTTTTTAGCATATCCTAAGTTGGAAAAGGCTCTATGAGGCTAGACGACGTAGCGGAGAACGCTAAATCTAACAGCTATCACTAGCTTCGCAACTGGTGTCCGGAATAGTCTCCAGGTGGCTTGAAAACTTTGGCAACTGGTGTCGGGAATAGGCTCGAGTTGGCTTGAAAACTTCACAGAAGCTTGAAGTTGCAACCAACCCCTGCCCTTTGATCTCATCCAGAAAATGTGAGGTAAGCAGTCTAAGGTTGTTGAAGAAACTATGTCCGGACGAAGAAAGCTTTGCAGCTCTTGGAAACCCTAACATTTTCTACCCTCAAAACCCATGCGATTGTAATACCTATGCAGGTAAAGTTTTTAATGTTACTACAAGGTTGTTATTTTTTTTTTATGGATTTTGAAATTGGTAATCTTTTTATCTGAAAAAAAACTTTTCCTTCATGCAACATGGAACTATAGAACTATAATTAAACTCTATGTTACAATTTAATAGGCTTTCAAATAGGCAGGGATTACATTGCTAGGAATCCTTGTTCTGGAAATGAGGTGCTCAGGCTATGTTTTAGGCCATGGAGATTTACTATTTGATGGCCTCCACTCATATGGTCAACAAAAACACCAACAAATTTCAGAGCTACCATTATCCAAGATAGAAGTATTAGTAAAATATAGCATTATTAATACCGAATGGGGAGAAAAAGTGAAGGGTAGCCCACATTCCCCACCAGTCAAGAGCCAGGGAGGGAGAGAGCCTGTAGATGCTTCTGTCAAGTTGAAATTGAAAGAGTAACTATTCCGTCGAGCTGAAGGGTCGAACCATATGTCCAGTTTAAGAGTATTAATTTCCAGAGGAATGGGTAGAAGCATTTGAAAGAAACTGGGGGATTCTGAATCACTATGAAATAGGAACGGTAGCGAAAGCAAAAAAGGTGGATGTGTCGAAACACTGAACAAATTTAAGGTGGATGTTTCGGAACACCGAATGGATTTTTCAATAGGGGATTGTAAGTATGACTTATAGCCAACTTACTATAATGATATTTTCTCGATCCTATAATATTTATGATTTCTTTATTAATTTCATGTTTGATTATACTCATCCCGATAATCAATCCTTTGACACAACCACCTTTCTTCACCCAAGAAAAAAATGGATTGACATTCTTCTTTTTACTATGTAGTGAAAGATATATATGAGTAGTTCTGGCTCAGTCTCTGTGTGTGAGCGAGTAGCACATGATATATGAAAGCACTAGAGGTCATCCTATAACCCTGTTTGATACTGACTATGCAACTCCCTCTCTGCGAGTCCAAAGAAATATTGTAAGGTTTTTAGAGTCAATAATATAGCACAAGAATTTCAATCTTTGTCTGACAAAACATGAGTTTGAAGAGCAAGGATTTGAGTCTTAGTATTGAAAAACTGGTTTTTGCGGTACAAATTTAGAGAAATTTGTTTTGATTGTGGGGCCAACTAATATAATTCTTTGCTTGGTTAATGACTAAGATGGTATCGGTAAGTCCAAAAATCATTACTTTTCCCTGTGATTTCTAGTGAGAAATTGTAGCAGTTTAGAAGCACTTTCAGTATGCAGGTATATGATAAAACATTTATGCCTGCAATATATTTCATAGGCCAGTCTATTTTCGTGTAGCATTCTTTGGATAGCATAGCAATCTGGTTGCTGTTTTTTGGAAGTTTGTTTTCAATCTTGTTTCATATTAAACTAATCTGAAGGCTTGTTAATAGGTCCTTCAATTTATGGAATTTTACCATACCTTGGCTTCATGTTTTATGTCTATGAGGAGTTGAAGAGGCATGTTCCAAAATTATGAACATTTTATCTGAGTGAACCTTGTTTGTTGATCTTTTATTGTTTTTTGGGTTAAGTGGGTTAAGCGATGTCGATGTCGTTAGATGACAAATGCAGGCTTGAGCATTTTATTTCCTTGGTAACTAGAGTCTTTATGTACTATTATTCATAAATTTAAGCCAGATGTCCAAGTTCTTTAAATTCTATGATCCTGAAAATTAAGTATGCACGTAACACCATTATCCAGATGTCCAAGTTCTTAATTCTATGATCCTGAAAATTAAGGCAGTGCACGTAACACCATTATCAACGAACCAACATGGTCCATCTTCTTGAACAAAAGGAACCCAAATGCAAAGGAACATTGGATGGTCTTGTTACCACTTATCAACAAAAACACTTATTAACCAAAATATTATAATCCCCAGGTACAAAACACTTATTAACACAACTGAACAAGCATTTTTTTGTTTTTAAATATTTATTAAGGTATAATCCATTAAAATGTTTCATACTTAATATTTATTAAAGTATAAGCCATCAAAATATTTCAGACCTGGCAGGGACGCCACTCTTGTTTTTATTATTAATGTAGATCACTGCACTAAAGGACATGAAGTGGTAAACCAGAATGGTGCTAGATTAAGTGTTTCAAGTACATCAAAATGTAAGATCAATGAAAAACATATGCCTTATTTTTACTCTTGATAAAGATAAATTATATATGAATTTTTGTAGAACTTTAAAGTAAACTATTAATGAAAGTCATATATCCTATTTTTAATATTGATGTGGTTAAACATTTATATAAATAGTTTTAAAAAAATTGGATTTTATAGTAAGGGTGAAAAAAGTTAGTGGGAACAATTTTATGGGAAATTAGCCTAGATTAGAAGCAGATCGCAGAGTAACTTATAATAAAATATAATTATGTAGATTTAGTTGAAAAGGGTAGGATTTTAGTTTTTTATCCTCTTATATGTATTCACTTTTCTCTGGAAAGATGTAACATGATGGAGAAGAAGTTAATTGTCAAGGAATTTATTCAAAGAAATATGCTTTAAGAAATATACTTTTGGGTTTATGTAATTTTAGGAGATTCATTACATTTACTAATTTTGGAAGAAATCAAACTTCTCTCCCAAACATGGATTTTCTAGTAATTTTTTTTTTCATTATTTGCACAAGATGTTTGGATTTTCTAGTAATTTTTTTTCATTATTTAAAGATACACATTAAAGATATACGTTAACTAGTCTACAGGAGGGTTTTGTATGTGTATGTTGCATGTTGTTTTAAAACATGTTAACAATATAGTGGAGTTTTAAAGAACATTTATTGATGTGATTTTCGTTATCTTAGGAATATAACACTTGTTCAAACATTTAAAGATATACATTAACCGCCTAGAGGAGGGGTTTTGCATGTGTATGTTGCATGTTGTTTTAAAACATGTTAACAATATAGTGGAGTTTTAAAGAACTTTTAAAGAACATTTATTGATGTGATTTTTGTTATCTTAGTAAGATGTGCATATCTTCGAGATTACATAGAAATTTGGTGCCTTTAGAGTGCTCAAAGATAATTGTAAATATTTTTCTTAGATATAGTAGTTTGTAAATTTGTTAATTTTGAATTTTTTAATAAATAAAATTTTAAATAATACTATTCTTGCATACTATATGGTATGTCGTTGTTCAACCTAAAACGCTTTCCTAATTATGATCCTAGTAAGTTGTCTAGCAAATATTACATCTTACTTGTCAAGGAAATTCTTATTTATTTGAAATTTTATTATGATAGAAATGTTAGGCATTTATGAGATTAGATAGCATCTTCCTATACCTAATGCAAGGTTGTTCAAACTTCTAAATTGTTTTTGTTGTTGGCACCTAAAAGAATTGTAATGAGGTTAGTACCACTCAAATTCGATGACAAACTAGAGTCTCAAGAACTTGGGGATATTGCAACAAATGAAGCCACACAAATCTGGAGAGGTGAATATAATCTGTATTAATTAATATGAATATTTTGTTATAAACGTAAAATGAAAACCTAAATTTCAAAATTTATTCATCTGAAATGTGCTGTTGAAATAACACCGAGTTGACTACATGTAATGTTAATCATGCACTATGGTACAAGGTGATGAAGTAATTGTTACACAAAGGGAGATGAAAAAAGGTGGTAAAATGGAAATGAACAAGGTGGTATATAAATGGGGCTGAAAAGGCACAACCACAATCAAAGAAAGCACCGCCATAAGAAAAAAACAGCTCGTAGATCACATATGTAAGGATGTAAATGCCTCAATCAATCAAATATTTAAGAAGGATGAGTGCTTGGACCAATTGATTAACTAATTAGGTCGACACTTCATATTAGATAAATAATTCATTATGTATATATATGAAATTGCTTCGGTAATTTTGTGTTGATATTTGGAGGTTATAAGTTTAAATTTTCTAAGGGTGAGGGTCCTTAGCCCTAGTCCAAAGGAAAGATAGATGCGCATGAAAAGGGTATAAGATAAAGTGGTCTTCGACAAGATGGATGAGCATTGTCCAACTTGTTAGCTACTTTAATGGGACCATCAATCGGAGGAATCAATATTTTTTTCTTCCTCATTTTTTTCCAAGACTAACATCTTGTACCACTCACTCATGGAGGAAGACTTGACGCACAACCATTTTTATGTTCGCATAGATCCTAGGATCAAGATTTTTTTGTAGGTTGTACATGTCTACTAATCGCATTTGAATTTTAGTCATGTTCAAAACAATAGCTTATGGGTGTTTATTAGAGATAAAAGATGATTACCTTGGTAAGGATGTTATTGATAATAACCACACTCCACCTATCTCCCGCCTCCACATTTTCCATAACACATTCGACCATCCACCGAGGCTTCATTGAAAAACCAAATGCATTAGGGTTTCATGGTGGTAGTCCTGAGGCCGTTTGAGGTGTAGGGGGTGAGTATGTACTCAGTTGGGGATTCTCGAAGGCCATGTGTAAAAAAAGAACTTAGTAAAATTGAAGGATGAGGTGTCTAACTAAGCTTGTCGGGGAGGACCTTGTGGTCAATTACCTTCTAAACTCAAGGTCAAGTAATGGTGGTAGACTTTAGTGGGATGAGGGTTTCCATTCCAAGTCTTAATACATGGACACAAATTCAATGTGATCCTTTCCTGGGCTATGGCCCTAACATGTATCTCTCAATAGTTGGATTAGGTTTATCTTTGAAATCGAGAGGATATTTTGCGGGATTATGTCATTTCATCGGGGTATTTCGATAAATGCATTTTTTTGTTTAAAATCATGTCATACTCTATTTGGTCCTCTAGAAGATTTAATGACTTGTTCCCCCATCTAGATTAAGTTGCCAAATGTACCATTGGAACCACAGACAAAAATCTAGCTTAATAGATATTTGGGAGGTCTTCAAGTTACATACATAATTATAGATGATAGCTATAAGACCAATAAATTTCGCTGGTAGAAAAGTTCTTATGGATTTGGACCTTAGAAAGATATTTTTGAATCAATGGTTCTAATTGCTTGATATGGATTGTATAGACATATATTGGACTATGCCAATGTTTCATTTAGATGTTAAATATGTCACAAGGTAGGACACATATTAAAGGATCGTGAGCTACCTTTTTAGAAAAATATTGTAAGGAAGGAGATATTAGGGCTTAGTTTATGGGTTTATATTAGCTTACCCACTCCAAGTAATTATCTCCTCTAGCTAGGTCGTTATCAGAGAGGTCTAGTGAGGATCTCATGCCGATAAATATAGAAAAAATGATAGCAAAGGGATTACAAGCTTGTAGATGGAAATTCCTCCATTCCTTTAATCATGGGAGCTCAAATGTAAGAAGAAGGAGAAACCAATGGAGCACTTTTTGGGTGTAGGTATGATGACTTTGTACTATATATAACGATGAAAAAAGATGAAATTTTGAGGATATTTAGTGATGAGTCTCCTATGAGGGTGAAAACATGAAGACGAGTTACACTTTTGGGCCAAATGTGGCGATGAAATTTCAAGTTTTTCCTTTCCTTTTATTGTATCAAGCCCTCAAAATTTATATAAGCACGTGAATTTTGATTCGCAGTAAAAAGACAAATTGTGGAGAATTATGTTGTCAAGCTATTATGATATTTTTTGCAAAAATATTTAGTGTCTTATAATATGTTAGATTTACATTAAATGAAATTTTGTTCCACAATTTTTCACACATCTTAGAAGTATGTGTGTTCACGTAGCATAAATTAATCTAAAATGTGTAATATATATATATATATGAGCATGATCTACATGGAGAGAGGTAAGTTTTCATATTAAAAATTTACTTTTTAATGAAAAATATATTTTTTATTATTTTTCGAAGTTGACAAAGTAATATTTCAATTGCATTTTCCAAACACGTGTTCACGTAAGGGTTTTTTCAACCATTTAAATAAACGAAAAACCAAAAGTACCCATTCAAGGGGACTCGTAGAACGAAAGATAAGTGGTGTTGCTTTTTGAAAAATTTCCCCCGTGTATATTTTATGATATAGATATTTTATTCAACCTCTTTAAAATAGTTCAAAAAAATTCAAACATTATGTTTAAAATAAATTCATGAAAAATATCGCATGAATTCAAAAATGTCAAACTCATATGCCACCGGATAGAGGATTCCTTCGTGAATCCAATGTGATCAACTCGCCACCTAAGGAAAATTTATCCCTAAGTCTCGCTAGGGAGAAATGAGTTGCAGCACTTTAGAAGCAAGCGTGTTGAAATTGGTTGATTTTAGGACTTAAGAGGCTCGATCGAAAGGTGGAAGAATTCAAATTTAAAATAAACTCGGCTAAGTGGTTCGGTAAACCTCGATCGAACCATACATGGTTAGTATAGGTTCGATCGAGCTATGAATAATCAAGTTATTATGTTCAATCGAGCTCTTATAAAAAAAATTGAATGATCTAAAATTACACTTTTACCTCATTGTAAAATTCCAAATATTAGAATTTTTGTTATAATGTCACAAAAACCTTATTAAATTTAATATTAATATTAAAAGATTATTATTATTATTATTATTAAATTAAATTATGAAATTATATAAATATAAAAATTTAATATTAATATATTTTAATGTTAATATTAAATTTATTAATTTTGGATTGATATAATATTATTAACTTTAATATAGTATAAATTTCTTATATTATAATATATACTAGCACAACCATTCTAATAAATGGTTACATGAGCGCTAGGGTTTCGACTCACATGAGACCCCGCAAAACCCTCCAACACCCGTCACTACCAATCACTTCCCCTTTTACAACACCTACTGACACTCCCGTAGGGCCCATGGCAGTACACAACAAAATGAGAGGCCCGCAGCCTCTCCCAATTTCATTACTCGTGTGTTGATCCACGCAAAGGAGAAAGAAAATAGGGCCGCCAGGAAATCCCCGCATACACAGAAACATGCAATGATGAGCCCCAACCGTATCTAGATTCAAAAGTCAATGAGGCACATGCAACTCCTATGCATTCCAAAATCCGTTGCATCGACACAGATTGGTTATTCTTAGCACATAGAATAAATGCAATAATTCGGGCCTATGCAAAACATCACTCATTAATCCGCAAAATTTATTTGGAATTTGGCCTACAAAAGAGGGATCTCGCAGGATGGATAGTAGTCACGCCTAGAATCCGAAAGGACATATAGATCTTCATCTTGGCCCAAAAGGTTTCTTCACTATCATTTTTACTCGTCTGACGACAAAACCGAATCATGGACGGAGGGACCTATTTCTTCAACTCACGGTCTCTATCTTTGGAACTTGGTGGAATGCTTCAACCCGTAAAAAGAAGAACTTTCATGGGCTCCCCGTATATTTCAATCTATTCTACCCTGTGACTACTAGGATGAACTCACTCTTCAGAAATAGGGGTGCCGCCGGGAGAATTCGTCAAGATTACGTATCAAACAAGGATCAATAAGTATACACGTATGCATGCATATATAGATGCATATAGATAAACCCCCGTCGCATTCAATCGGGCCGCATGAAGAGTTTGAATGGATACAAACTCTAGATTACGAGCATGTTTCGTTCGAGTGCAAATGTCACCAACATGGGCATTTGTTCCCGAAATGTCCCCTCAATCGAATACCAACACCTCCAAAGTAGAGATTGCACGAGATGAAAAAGGATTCAAAGCTACATCAAAAATGCGAAATTGGAAAAAAATGTGGTAAATAATCATCCCACACCCCCCTCCACAAGCAAGAAAAGTTTTTGATATTTTAAGCAAGCAAATTTGGTAGATACAAATATGACTCAAGAAAACTCCCAAGAAGAGTCCCATCTCATGAAGGAACCCCAAGGATCTCGCTTATAATTCTCCCTCTCAATTATCCCTTAGGAAAAGGAAAATCTCAACAACCCTCAAAACTCAATCGACAATACCCTCCCTCCAAGGGGACGAAGAACAAGAGGGAAGCCCCTATGGAAGATGATCTCATAGAATTTGGTATTGGGGATATGGATATCCTAGTTATGGAAGATGCATGCAAGCACAAGGCCTTTAGTTCCATCACCCCAAGACAAATCCGTACGCTCACCCGCCTTGGACAAACATTAGCCCTAGGCATCCAAGGAGGAATTCTTCAATAGGGGAAAAGGACAAGAGAGACGAGAAAAAAAAAGGGAGAAAGGCAGACGACAACACCGATCACCATGGGACACACCTTGTGGAGTCCTCTGGGAAATATGCCCGCTAACTTGGTTCTTCTCTCCTATCAAGCGTTCCTAATGAAGGTTATTTCCATGAACATAAGGCAAATCAATAACCCAACTAAGCATCAAATGATTCATATGAAAATAGTAGTAGAAAAGCCTAGTATTCTTATGATTTAGGGGAAAAAATTACAAGAACCTCCATTGAAAAGCCGATGACCAAACTCCGGAAAGGCAAACCCTTACAGATGCGTGGACACTACCGGAGCATATGGAGGCCTCGACTCATCTCTTGAATCCTAGAGACATTAACTTTAGCGATTTCCTAGTCACAAGAAACACCATCACCGCCTTCTCCTTCCATGTGGAAGGAACCACTATCAAAGGCTTCGTGTTACAAATGTCTATGGCCCCCAACTCCCGCAACAAAAGATAGAGTTATTCTAGCATTCGGCTTGGCCCAAACATCAAATCCCCAAATCAGCCTCTAACATTTGGGAGTGACTTCAATATGATAAAGAATTAGGTGGGGGGGGGGGGGGGGGGAAGGGAAAGGAAGCAGGAAAGTCGAAGTGAAACGGATATGGAAATCTTCAAAGACTTCATCGAAGAACATGATCTCATGGATATCACAACCATGGATGGGCTACAAACTTGGAACACTAAAAAGAGGAGGAAATAATCAAATCTCCCGTAATCGGACTAATTTATGTTCACCGAAAACTTCATCACGAGGGTGGGGGTGAGCTTATAGCCACGATCATGCCCTACACCGGGACCGAATAGGTAAGTTCTAGAAAACCCTTCAGTTTGCGAAGTTATGGCCGACACCATCCAAACTTTATGGAGACAAGCTCGTATTTGGTGGTAAGGCATGGAAATGCAGTGGAAAACGTAAATGCACCGTCTCCATCGAAAGCTCAAAGCTCTCAGCCAAGCTAAAATACTAGAACAAAAACACCTTTTGGGAATATATTTCAAGAACAAAAAATACTTGAGAAATGATGGAAATTCTCTCAACAAACCATCATCTCATATGGCCACTCTAAAGATGCCCTCCTTCAGAGAAGCAATTGACCCTCAAGCCAGAAGCAAGAAGACAACAGAATAAATTTACCGTCCCAAAAAATCACGCATCAAATGGCTTCAAGATGGGGATAGAAATATGAAATTCCTTCATATATCTACCATTCAACATAGAATGCATAATTGCATCTTCTCGCTTTGCACAACCGATGCACGATGTGGTAAAGCATGAAGAAATCACAAAAGAACTAATGGACCACTTCGCAGAGATCCTCACTAACACATACCGCATTGATCAAGCCATCAACAAAATAACTCAAAACATCTTGGCTCTAGTCACCCAGGAGCAGAATTATCTCTCATGAGACACAAGTAACTATGCAGAACTCTGATATTGCAAAGCCACCAACTCCAAGATGGAAAAAGCTCTTGGACCAAACGTATGGATTTACTCTAAATTTCTTCCATCACCGCCGGGACATGGTCAAAGAAGAGATCTTGGAAATTGCTGAGGAATCAAGACACTCCAAATGGATCTCCCCACCCTCAATGCCACATTCCTCACTCTCATCCCAAAGAAATAAAATGATGTCTCTCCAAGTAATTGCTGCACTAATATCACTTTATAATGTCATTTAAAAAATTGTCTCAAAAATCGTGGCAAACCGTCTAAAGCCTCTCCTCGCCCCTTCTTATCTCTCCCAAGAAAATTGGATATGTGGGAGGTCATCAAATCCCGGATGGCATCATCATGGCCCATGAGATAATCCACTCCCTCAAAGTCACAAAAGCCCTCGGAATGCTCCCTCAAGATAGATCTATCAAAGGCCTTCAATAAATTGCTTCGGGAATAAGAACAAAAAGGTACTCATGACTTTGGTTTTTTGGGACTTGGATCTAATGGATATCCTCCTTGATTTCTTCTCGCCTCTTTCTCAATCTTGGGCAATGACTCACCCACCGAAACCTTCTCTTCGTGTGGCATTCGCAAGGTGATCACCTTTCACCTTTCCTCTTCATTCTCATGGCAAAAAGCCTCATATGCTTTATCAAAGAAGCTGTCATCAAAGGAAGCTTAAGAGGCCTCTCTCTCTACAATTTTGGGCCTCACACTCATCTAAATTATTTGATGACAATTTTCTCATGGGACACCCTTCACTCAAGGAAGTACTCGTCTCAATTTCATCCTCAACCTTTCTTCGAAGCCTCTCGCACCTCTATTAATCTTGAAAAATATCAAATCTTCTTTAACACCCCGACTATAACCCAATGCAATATTTCCATAATCCTTGGCTTCATCATTGCGAACCTTCCTTCAAAATACCTAGAGCACCTCACATATACAACCCTTAAGCACTCATCCCGACGGACCTTCGGGTAAACTCTGCTGCGTATTGGACTCTTCGACCTTTCCATCGCTCAATCTCACCAACTCGACTTGCTCTCACTAAATTTACCCAATCCATACCCCTTTATCCGTTCTCCTGGTGCCTCCCTAGTGGGTACTCAAATCTATCTCGCAATTTCCAGCGACATTTTCTTTGGGGAGGAAACACGAACAAAAAGAAATGGGCTCTAGTCAAATGGGAGATTGTTTGTACCCCCAAACATTTGGGGGGATAGGAATATGGGAGTCCGCTCTCCGGGGCATGTTGTCTTAGGCTCAAATATCTCGGTGGACTTGGCTAACCAAACATGACACTCCTTAGGTGACGCTCTCCGCCGGCCATACCTCCTAAATGGCCTCAACAAGATCTCATTAGGTTCAATGTGGATTGCAATGCTCCTCATTTTGAATGCACAAATTATATGCAAGTACGCCTATACAACCCAGCTTCGGGAAATCCAAGTATTGCGAAGTGCCAAAATTCTCGGGAAGATTCTTGGCAATAGTTTCCAAAACTTTCTAGCCTCAATCTTCCCCAATGGCAAAGGCACCGCAACACTCCAACAGTAACAAGGTGACTTCTTCTAGGACCCTTCTGTGCTAGGACAATGAGAATCAAAGCATCCCACCAATCGGATGGATACCTAGAGTGAAGAAATACTGTGACAAACTTGCGTTCCGAGTCGCAAAAAATTTAAATCAAAAGAAAAGATGGCAAAGACATCTTACGATGGGGGCATCAACAACCAAAAGGAATATTCTCACTAAAATAGGCTCATCATCTAACTTCGACAGATTAAATCTTATTAAATACAAGATTTGGGATAATATTTGGAAGGCCAACCCGTGGCCAAAGGTGGCTATGTTCCTTTGGATTCTCAACAAAATATGCATCCTCACTTGGGAAAGTATTTGAGCCGTAGGGTTCTAGGGTCCCTCATTTTTCCATCTCTACAAGAGCAACTCGGAAAATGATGGATCACCTCTCTGATCAATGTGCCCTTTCGATCAACTCTAATAGTGAAACTACACAGGTGCAACGAATCGGTGCCCGTTGATATATTGTTAGATCCATCCACCAATGGACTAATGATGCCTTTCAGCAACCTCCTCAACCGTAAATTGGCAACTCATCCCGTGATTTCCGTTCTGGGAGATTTGGAAAGAACGCACCCAAGTGAATCTTCAAAAGATCAAAACACCAACAAAGAGATTATATTCATGACTATTCTCCCACACATAAGTGAGACTCTCTCCATGAGAACCTTACGCATGAGGATCTTCTCCAACCCTCCTCCCAAGAACATATCATTCCTCGCAAAGCTAGAATCTTCCAAATAGGATCCCTCTAGAGTTGACCACAAACCATGTCAAAAATTCATCTAGTCCTCGAATATTGAGCCCCCCTCCAGTTGCATATTCCAACTTAAATTTGATGGCGCTTCCAAAGGGAATCTCAAGAAAGTTGGATTTGGAGGCCTTTCTCAGAATGAACCAGGGAGAATTCTCGAATCTACTATGATAATCTAGGATGGGAAAGAAATAACGCATCCGATATTGAAGGCATAAATCGTGGCCTCAACATTGCCTACTAGGAAAATATATTTCCTTCCGATAGCGTAGGAGATTCCTAAGTCATCATCCATATGGCTACCGTAACTAAATACGTACACAGGCTCCAAACCTCTAGATGGCTTCTTAGAATCCAACCTCAACACCAGAGAACCTCATCAACATACAAGGCACTATATTTTTCCACCACGTCAAAAGGTGTGCCAATTAGGTCACGACAAGCTCGCTAGTGAGTAGAAGATATAAACCCGATCAAGAACCAAGACTTACGCTGGCCCAAATCAAACCTCAAGCACCATTGCATGATCCAAGCTATGCGGGACCTTAACAACCCGATTGGGTGAGTTTTTCCAACACCGATACTTGCCTCATTAATGAGGAGCATCATGCATAATAAGAGCAAGGTGTGGAAGGGCACGTGGAAGTGAGGTGATATAGAGGTTAATTAATGGTTAAATGGAGAGGGAAATAAAAAAGGCCCTCATTCCAACCACAACATAAAGATCGTGGTGTTAATTTCCAGAATTCCATCCGAGGAGGTCACCTCTCGCACACTCGAGCCATTACAATGGCACTCCAGAGCAAGCCATAAGATGCTACTTCTACTCGTGTATCCCTGATGAAACTTATTAGCCATTATACCCGGCTTTCTCCTCGAACTTCCTCACTCCATCTCCATCCGGCTAGGATTCTAATATTCAAAGATGTCAAGAACGAGACAAGCATGGCGTCACAACCAACGAGAACGAAGAGAGAAAAGTGCCTCTAGCGTATATAATGAGGAATATAATTCTCCTCTCCATCTTCAGAAACTTTTGAGTGCGTGGATCCCAAACACATCCGAGAATTGATCAACCAGTGGAGGAGGAGCATTCCCAAGCCAGGAATTCTCATAGCGAGACAACAACAGCTCGATACTAGAATATGAAAACTTTTTACCGGTCACTTCGCAAAGGTATCTGCTACAGAGTGCATCAATGCACTAATATCAAAGGCACCCCACCTCTCTCACGTCTACTTAGATATGGGATTCCATGGCTCATGATAGGGAAATTTCTTTCCAATAGGGGGAAAGGAGAGGTTGAGCTACTTCAAGGTCTATCGTTAAAATTTTGGAGCCCTCCCCGTTGAGTCTTAAAATAAGCGTAAAGAGGATAGGGACTTGGCCGAGCCATGTTAAGGTCCGGCGCAAATCCACCATCCCGAGACACCAGCCCCCCAAAGAATACCTCTTCAAGGTCCGTGGGGGTTATGAGAGGAAATTCATCCGCAAATATATGTATCTACATCTTATTCCTATTTAATTTTTATTCAAAGAATTTTTTAAAAATAAATAAATGTGGTTGATATACGCCATAGGCGTCAACAAAAGAGTTGACCATTAACACAAAAAAATAGTCATACATGCCGACTCAATATATGTTAATTTTATTTAACCTAATGTTTTTATAAATCTCACATAATATAATATATAATAGTTTTAAAATTCCTCAAGCAATCGATAACTCAACCAAACTTTAAAGAAATAAAACCTAAACAATTTCAATTGGAAGACAAGACACACTCTATGTATCTTTAATGGAGGTAGCCGGAAAATTAATATTTTGGAAAATTTTAGATAATATTTCATGGAAAATTATCATTTTCCTCCAGGTGAATGTACAACACGTATTTGAAAATTTTTCATTTTAAAATATGTATTATATTAAAAAAAAAATTTGTTGTATGACATCAAAATTAAAAATAAAATTATTTAAAACATGATATTCTGATTGTCAAAGTATTTTAAAATTTTGAAATATAAAGTGAGAGGAGAGAGGGAGAGAAGGCAAGAGAGAGAGGGGGAAGTTATAAAATGGAGAGAGGGAGAGGAGGAGAGAATTTCCAAGAAAGAGAGGATCTTGAGAGATGGAGTTGGAGGAAAATATAGGAAACGAAGAAGTTCAAGACATATATAGAGAGAAAGGTGGAGAGAGAGAGATAGAGAGAGTGATAAGGAAGAGATGAAGAGAGAGTTTGTATGTTTGGGGGTGAGATGGTAGAGGGAGAGAGAGAGAGATGCGGGAAGAGACTGAGGGGAGGTGGGAGAGAAAGGAAGAGAGGGAGGGACTTGGGAGGGGGGGAGGGAGAGGGAGAGAGATGTCTTGGAGTGGGAGAGAGAGAGGGGAGGTAAGACGGGGGTACTCACATATAGAGAGAAAGGTGGAGAGAGAGAGAGGGGAGTCATAAGGGAGATGGAGAGAGAAAGGGAGGTAGTGACAAGGGATATGGAGAGAGAGGGAGAGGATGAGTAGGATGGAAAAGAGATAAGGGGATATAGAGGGAGAGAGAGAGAGATAGGGGAGGGAGATATAGATAGATATGGATAAAAAATGTATTTTTGTGAGGTAATATAGATATGAAGGAGAGATAGAGGAAGATAGTGATATAGATGGAAGGGGGAGAGAGGGAAAGAGAGAGATAGGAAGGAGGGAGAGATAGATATATATAAATAGAAAGTGTGTGTGTGTTTCCCTTGGGGTGAGATAGAGAGACAAATAATTTCAGTCTCCTCGGTTGGGGACTACTATGCCTAGTCCTAGAGTCATTTTTTGTTTTCTGTGGGTCTATAATCGTGTGTTTGATGGATTGAAGCTAAGGTGCAGGAATTTTTAGGTAGTGACCAAGATTCTCGTTTTGTGCGCACAACATCAAGGACACAGTAAGAGGTCTATGGGGAAAAGTCCCTGCATCTAACCCCATGCCCATGTTGTGGGAGCGTTTAGAGTTTTCTCGCGTACACACCCTTGTCCATATCAAGGAGGTATGGGGGGGGATTTATTCACTAAAATTCTGTTATGCATTATTTTGTCACACTTCACTTTGTGTCGTCATGCCACCAATGTCACCAAATATGTTCTCCATGAAACATGTCTAAAACATACCCGAATATGTGAAAGAATACTTGATTTAAAAAGATTGTAAAATCTTGGAAAAAACCTTGTTTTACAATCCTATCACACTCGTACTACCGATGACCCGTTCTTGTCAATCCTTGCAAAACATGTGTCTAGTGCTAAGAAGATGACTTTTTTGTCGCAGTAACCGCACTAGCCCTCTTCAAAGGTTCTTCCCAAATGGAGGAGAATCTTCACTTACTAGAAGTCTCGAGAACGATGACGTGGTTTCAAAGCTGTTAATGTTAAGAGCGGGTGATATCCTGATTCATGGCCATGGATCCTCTTTTCCATGGATCTTTCCCTTAATATGTGGAACTCATCCCACCTTTATGGATCATAAAATCCCTCTCCTAACCTATAAATGAAACCTACCATCCACAAATGGTTGGTTTCATCCTATGAGTCAAGCATGCACAATTTTTGCCCATCCGTGAAGGAGGAATTTTTTGAAGAGTGAGGCTAGGACTCTGCCGAGTCTTACCCGAAGGAAGCTTCCAACATGAAATATTTTGGTTTTATTTCTCCCTTTACAATTATATTAATAATACATTATTTGTTTCTCTCCATAAAATTTTCGATTATCGCATGTTTTATTGTAGTGCTCCTTGATTTGTTACATATATTATACTAGAAATTGTTATGATTTACATGTTATTAGTTCTAATTGTTCTTCCCTAGAGGAATTTTTCTTCACCGACTCTGAGAGGAGATCGTGACCGTGGAAGCGAAAGAAGCAAGGTTGACATCAAAGGCAAGCGTTAGTATCAAAAAAGAGGTAGGACATCTACATGCCTTCGTGTTTTCTAGCATAAGTTAGGAAAGGTTGCATATATTTGTCTCATTTGTTCGTAGATCCTCCCATTAGATCGTAGGGATCATTTATGTCTCGGAGAAAGGATTTCCGCAAAAAAAAAAATGGCAACTCCAATAGGGAGCCTATAACCCTTCAAACCTCCTTTTCATTTTGGTTCATTTGATTAGTTTGGCCAATTTCCTCTATAATACATTAGTTCTAATTTATTATAAGTTTGCATTATGAGATAGTCTAGTATTTAGAGTGTCGAATATGGTTCCTTTCGCCTTTGATTCTATTTTCCTAATTTTTTCTCTCCAAGTGCATTTTATTTGGAAATCAGACCGTTGTTAGTGTGTATTTCACTATGAACATTCGTGCTTAACACCATAGTTCCCACCGTCCGCCCGTGTTGGTCTTAAAAGCAAGATTTTTTTAGGTTTATCGATTCTAAAGTATGGAATGTTTTGATCGCCGAAGTCCTCTTCCTACTTTGTGTGCTTACCATATTTATGGCTTGTTGTTAGATTCTTTGTGGTTTGCAAAAGTTTGTTCCATGTTCAAGTAGTTAAAATGAGCTTGAGGTGAATCTTAGGTAATTAATATTTTACTACTGTATGTATGTTTGATGAGAATTTTAGTTCTTTGGAAACCGGAAAGAATTTCATTTTCATTTGTTGAACTTCTCATCTCAAAGTTTACTTTCAAAAAGTGAATTAGATTACATTGCATTTGAAACTTGTTGATGTTGGGTTAATTACAGATTACATTTCTAAAAGTTGAAAGTTGATGAATGTATCCTCATTCATTTTGAAAAGGAAATTATGCATAGATTGCATTTTCTTAGTTTTCAGGGAATCATGCATAAATTACATTGCATGGTTTGACATCTTTTAATGCTTTGAACTAAATTGGAATCATGAAATTGAAAGATCTAGTTAGGAATCTCTTGTGTGCTAAGATACGTGATTATTACATCAATGTTTGCACTTCTTCATGTTAGATAACTTTCATCAAAATGGAAAGTCTTTTCATCATATTAGTTGCATTATAGGTATGTCTAAGTGACATAATTGGAGCCTTGAAATTGAAACATAATTCAAGATCAATCTAAGATTTATCTCACCAACATAAGGAGCATTTGGAACATTAACGAAAATCTGTGAGGTCTAGGCTAGAGAGATGTTCGACATCATTAAATGTAGAAGTTGCTGGTGTTTTCCGTTGTTGCATTCTGGGGAAATATTTTTCCACGTACGTAAGTGCATAGGATCATTCTCCATGTAGCTTGCATATACTCCATATCATTCCACACATGATAATTCTATAAGAACTCATCGAACGATTAGGCATTAGACAACACTACTATGGACTACACTCCCACGTACCATTGAGTATATATTTTGGGAGTCCCCATAAGTTTCTATCCATCCATAGTAACCGAGTTTGGCCACCTTATATACCATGATACGCCAAAAAAAAAAATTGGGGAGATTGGTTGTCATACATTAAGTCCTTTAGTTCGTTTATGTGTATATTTACAATTCAAGATTGTCAGTAATCCTTTATTACTAGCTTACCCATTTTTTATTTAATTTTGTTAATTTCTAAATTAATTGATCATGGAATAACATCATCCCCATGTAACAACTCCTTAATAGATCTTAGGTTGAGACTAATGGAAATAGTCTCCCGAGTTTACCAATCAAGGAAATCCCTCGTATTGGAATCCTTGTCCTTTTACTTCTTTTAGAAATATTCTGCCTCCTATATGGAAACATTTTCCCTTCTTAGATTTACCATTGGTTTTCCATTTTGGCTATTTTCAACCCTTATGGTTCCGAATGTCCAAATCCACTTCTCAACCAAGTTCACTTCACATGAACAATTTCAACCTCATGTTGACCCTAACGTTGATCCTTTTTCCTTCTTCTACCCGTTGTTATCTCCCCTCATTCTCCTCTTCGCTCTGAAAGTACGATTCTAGTAGCCAAGAGGCCAAGAAGAAGAAGAAGAGGGCAAAGAAGAAGAAGCAAAGAAGATGACAAAGAAGAAGAAGAAAAATAAGCAGGCACCCCAGCAACCATTGCGACGAATGAAAATAATGTGGAAAAATATTCTAATCATCCTCGCAAATTCGAATTCTCCCGCAACTTATGTAAGGGTAACCACGTTCTTAGAGATTTCCCCGGTATCCCAAGGTTTTATAAGTGTGGTCCATAGGCTCACATCAACATCTCTCATCTACTGGAGATCATGTTGGTGATAAACACTCAACTAGTGATAGTACCTGGCCCATGGGAAAATGATAAATTCAAATTTCCATGTAATTTATGTGAAGGGAATCATCCCATTCACCTTTTTCTTTATATGGATGAAGCCTCAAGAATGTTGGAAAACCTTACAAATTCTCAACCATGACCTCCCCGCTCATTACCATAAGCTTCCCATCCATCCTCCACTAGTTGATCAAGTGATTCATCAAGTCATCTTTGGTCAATCACACTCTCTCTAAAATTTAATCCTATGAGTTTTTTCCCGACCAACCATTGGTTGAGAAAGTCCCGTTGACTCGATTCCACGTTTAGTCAATCATACCTTTCCCGTAGAGAGTGAACCTCATACCAATTAGGTTCTTTTGTTTCTTGAGATTCCCATGAATTGGATGGAAATCCTCAAGTTCCCACTCGCACAGAGGGTGATCTTCCCATTCCCATAACACAAGGGGAAGTTCTCTTGTTCCCATGGCACCCCTCCAAGTAGTATGGTTGTTTATTTTGATTGGAGTTTCGATATGCATGATATTGTCTTCCTTCTTACGTGCCTTTTTAGATTACGGCCCAGATTACAATGTGATTGTAGCTAGCATGTTCGTAGATGAAGGTACATTTGTTAGTATTATGTCGCCAACTACTTGGCAAGCCTTGAAGGTCTCTACATCTGTACCATTACTTAGAATATGTTGGTGTTTAATAGAGGGACTAGTCAACCGTTAATGATCCTTCCTAATTGCCTATTACTTTAGGAGGAAATATCGTCTATATAGATGTGATGATTGTACAAGGCCCTTTAGTTTTTAATTTACTCCAATCTATGTTATTTAGGAATGATTTAATTCAATTTAAGCATAGGAATGTTGTAGTTCCCTCGTCTTATGGTCTTATCTCGAATATTATTCTTAAATGTTATGTTCGCATTAGTTAAGTAGAGATGAACTATAGAAGATATGGTGTGCTCCGGTCCTAGTTTTATCCCCAAAGGTTGTCTAAATGTTTCCCTTGGAATATGTTAAACGCTGGCTAGTTTAGAAGTACTTACCGCATCTAAAGCCATTCCGTGTCATCTTTGTGTTTGTCTTGAAAGTAACTCAAGTAAAGCAGTAGCTAGAGAGATTTGTGGTGAGCCCTGGACTGCTAGTTTCTACTCCAACAGCTTGCCTTCAAGTTTCCCTTTGTTTTAAAATATTTTCTATTGAAAGTGTATCAAAGGTTTGCCAGCTTAAAAGTACTTACCAGATCCTAGTTCACTTTATGTTTTTCGAGTCTATGTAAAAGGAGTTGATAGTTTAGAAGTACTTACTAGATCCTGGGCCGCCTTTGTTCCTCATATGTTTAATTCCCCTTTCTTGTTGTATCATTCCATTCCATAAATAAAAATTTTAAGAGATCCTTAAACATGTATGACTTGCCCCATGGACCACTCTTGCCTCTTGTTCTCCAATTCAAATCCTATTATGACTCCATAGCCCAATGGACTAAAACCCGTAGTTATCTACCTCTGCCAAAGCTTGTTCTATTTGCTTGCAACTTCTCCCCGTGAAACCCTTTGCACTTAGGACTTTCCACCTCAAATAGTATTCCATGCTCAACCATCCAAAAAACAAACAAAACCGTTGGCCTTCATAACTAGCCTAATATCATTACCCAAAACTTCAAAGACAAATCCATTTTTGCACTCATTGGAGAGATCCCTCTCCGGATTCAGGAGGGCTAGATCCTAGAATCCCAAAGTGGTTGAAATGATGTTGTTTCTGTGATCGGACTTTGCCAATCTTGCTGATTACAGATTCCTAACATTTCTGGCGACTCCACTGGGGATCGAAACCCAGAAAAAATTTTCATCTGAGGGTAACCATAGGATATCAGGAATTTGGTTCAAGAACATTTGCTATATTAACCAGCTGAGCCACCAGCAACTAACATTTCTGGCGACTCCGTTGGGGATCGAACCCAGAATCATTTTCACCTTAGGTTCCCGTAAAAAATTCATAAAACTTTGTGAGTAAAAGCAGCCTTTTCAAGCACTGCCAAGAAATGGTAATCATGATGAAACTTGTTTGAATCAGTGAAAAACTAGGTAAACCCTAGGATTCTCATAAGCCTTTATCTAACCTTTAAAAATCAGTTGGCTTAGCCATAAGAGTAGACTGTTTTTGTCTCATAGCCGTAGCTAAGTTTTGAAACAAATTTAGGACATTCTTAGAAACCACACAACAGAAAAATAACTCATAAAACCTAAAAAAAATTCAGATTGGTATTCAATAAACATGGTGGTGGACCATAAAACCTTTTTCCTCTAAAAAGAGCTAAAAACTTCCACTTGGCGACTCCACTGGGAAGAACCCTCATCATTGTAACATCATTCAAACTCAGTTAAAGGATTGTAGGATTGAAATCTCTGCAAAAATATTAGTCAACCTCTCAAAGATTGTCATGCCTGGTTGAACTTTTCTTGTTTAATTTGGGTCCAAAAACACAGTATAGTGGCTCCTAGGAAGATTCATACTAGAGCCTATCCTGACCCTGATCCACCTGAAATAGTTGATAACCCAGAAAGCTATCCTTAGGAAGTCTCCTAGGATTAAATTATAAACTATTTTCAGATCACCCTTGAGAGCTAATTCAATTCCTGAAAACCTTGCAGCTCTACAAGAAACACATAGCGGTGGAACCATAAAACACTTTACCTCCTTACAAGCTAAAATTTTTTCCACCTGGCGACTCCACACTCCATAACTCTAAAAAAATCCACTGAACGAAGAACCTGAAAGATGGCCAGGCCTCATAGAAGGGTAGAACATATGGGTTGGATTTGGTTTAAAGAATTCATTGTTTTTGTCTATCACTATGTTTTGTCCTGCTTTAAGCCTAATCAAGTGTACAAAGATGAAACCCACATTGAGTATGGGAGAGAACTCAAACCTCAGTCTTCAGACCGTGAGCAGACCTGTACTCATTTGAAAAATCTGGTGGGACAAGAGCCTCATGTTATATCTCCCACTTCTAAAGAAGTTTCAAACAGCCATGAGCCTCTTGTCACTCTACCCACACCCACAAAGGTCATAGAAAGATATAAGCCTCTGATTTACCTCTTATCTTCCAGCCCCTTACTGCAGAACTTATAAACAAGCTGCCCCTTTTTAATGGAGAAAATTCAAAAATAACTGCTGAGCAGCATGTCCAAAAGCTAGAGGATGTACTTGACTTATATGAAATAGAAGAAGATGATGTGCATATTAGAATTTTCACCTTGTCATTACAAGGAAATGCAAAGAGTTGGTTTAAAAACCTTCCAGCTGCAAGCATCTTCAGCTTTCATCAATTTGCTTGAATTTTCCTTGATAGATGGGCAGTTCCTGTAAATGTCTTCCTCATCCTAGGAGAATATCAGAATTTGAAAAGACAGCCAGCAGAGACAGTACAAGAGTTTTCAGCCAGGTTCAATAAGGTGTACAATGCGATACCTTCTGATGTAAAACCACCTTTAGGATGGGCTCTACTGCACTATCCTAGTTCTTTTAAACCCGAGGTAGAATTCCATATAAGAGAAAGAGAGCCTTCGAGCCTGGAGGAAATGCAGAGCATAGAAGTTACTATCGAATACAACATAAAGTGCAAGGAGGAAGGATTGAAAGCAATAGAGAAAGAACGGGCGGAGAAAATAGCGCAGATCTCTTTAAAAAGAAAGCTAGAAAGAACGATAGAGATGGCCAACACCCTGCTGAACATAGAAGAGGAATAATATGAGGTTGAAACTAGAAATAATGATTGGGAGAGACCTACACCTTGTCCTCAAGAATGACAAACCAGACCACTGCAAGACAGAAGCCACATGCAGAGCATGTATGATGAACTAGAGTTTGAATTAGAAAAATAACTTGCAAACTATTTTGAAGAAAGACAGGCTGAGTTTCTAGAAGGTTTGATGGATAACGTTGCTTATAATTATGATTTATCTAATGATTTTTTTTTTTATGATGATTTTTTCCAGAGGGGAGTCGAGCTTACGGGGCCATCAGCAGCCGATTCAGGAGAGAAAGATCGTGACCATCAACTTCAAGAAAATGATGAGCCAATACAGGCCATCTATGACACTGATGAAGAAAGTGTTGAAAGCATGATAGCAGACGAAGTTTCATTGAATTTTCATTCTGTTATATATCAGATCATCAGCGATAATTTCAAAGAAGATGGAACCTAGTAGCTTTTCAGTGCAGAGGACAAGGAGGAAAGACATGAAGAAATATTGAGCAAGATGAATATCCGGAGCCTCCGCCTGAAAGGGTCAAGGTAACCAAAGCGACCCCTGCTCAAGAATATGTTAATGCCGCCGCAGTTCGCTTCACTCCAAATACACTAGGCCTTCACAATAACTCGCCATATATGATGAGCCCTCCAGTTCAGGCTGCAGTGAAGATGAGGGAGACCTTCTTTCCCACAGACATCTTTGTCTTGATCCAGTGAAAGAAGAGGTATTCCTGGTTAATTCTCTTATGCCAAATACTCCCAGCCAAGAAAGAGAGGAGTGTTATTACAAAGGCCACACTGCAGATGCAGTGATGGAAGCTGCCTGGGATACACACAGCCTACCAGCCATGGCAGGCCTTAAAGAAGAAATTTTATATCATGTTCTAATTGATCCTGTGGCAGAATACATGAAGGCCCTGGTTGGCTTAGTCCCTCAAGCATTGATCCTTTGCAAGAGCCAAATACATCAGAAATGGTCAACCTACCGCCGGTGGCCTATTTTTTAAGATCCACATACAGAGCCAGAGAAATTTCCGTCGAATAATGATTAATTATCCACCGAGACTATTCCGATCACATACAATTCAATTTATATGCAACACATAATCTCTTCCACTCAGATCATCACACATGCGGAATTAAATCAAGCGATAACACATCAAATCATCATACACATTAACACAGTATGTATGGGGAAAGCTTATAGCTGAAAACCCCGCAGCTATTATGTATATTATAATGGAGAAATCATGTAACAAACTCAGTACAATACTCCTCACAAGTACTCAGTACTTTCTCATAAAGTTACACACAATCTAGCTCAGTTTTGAACAGGTTACTGGTTCAAAACTCATCGCCAATTGCCTTGCCTCTATTGCGCAATCCAGGCCTGTCTATATAGAGATCCAAGGTTCGAATCTCCTTGGCTTGACTGCGCAATTTTCATGGACAAATCCTCCAAGTGTGGTGCAAATCTCATGCACAACTGATGTCGCCACTGATAGCTAACTCCACCCTTTCATCTACCTCTTTCACTGGTCTCCACTGAACTGATCATGCACTATAGTGAAATGATGTGTTCTTGAGTTGAATAATGAGTTACTAATTAATGAATTAAATAATATTTAATTCACTCCACTCATAACTAATTGATTAGCTAGTTAAACTAATCTCAACCAGTTCAACTAAAATAAACAGAACACAACTCCACTAGCTGTCTCATTAACTCCACCAAAATTCTGCCACTGAAGTCCTAACTGAAGTCAACCATGCATGAGCTCAATACCCCATAAGAAAAGCGTATTTCCTTCTGGCAATTGCATGTGCCACATCCGTAGCTCAAACTGAAGTGCTCCAAGAGAGTAAACTGTTGTTTAGAGTCCAAATATTATTAAGGGTAAATAATATTTGACTTCCCTATTTTTAGGAGAGGCAGCCTAAAAATAGCCTTCGACCTCTTCGACCTAAAAAATAGAGTCTCATCTATTTTCACCAACATGACCAATGCTCCAAGAATCTCAAACTGGAATCCCCGAACCATGCTCCATATGTCTAAAAATAGACATAGTCTAAAAATAGACTTTGCGCCAGAATTTGCTTGCGGGCCCACTTAGTGAAGGCGACTTCATTTCACTAAGCTCCATCATATTGCCGTATTCAAAAAGAGCAACCTATGGTTGTCTCTGCTCGATGATATTAGTTCTTTGCTTTTTTTACTATTGCTTGACTGGCCGCATCGTATTTATTGTATCACCTAAAACATGTAAATATTCCAAGTTATAGTAGGTTAGATAGGAATTTCAATAAAGCTCAACCTTGAGCATTTAGTTAGTTGTTTTTCTTACAGCCTCTGAAGAATACAAAAGAAAAAGATTCAAAAACAATAAAAGAAAGAAAAGAGGTATGACAGAAGAGGAGAAAGGCACAAATGCATACCCAAAAAAAAAGAAAAAAAAAGAATCAAATCAGCAAGTGTGCAAGCTTAAATGCCACTCCTAAAAGACACACTTCTAGTTAGTCAAACAAACACCCGACTTAATTAGTTTTAAATTTACCTCCGATAGGATAGTGAATTCAATTTGCCAAACTGTTTAATCTTGGCTTATCAGTAGATATATTAGGATAGAAATTAAAGGTTCAAACAAGATCAAAATCTGAACCTAAGGTTTCAAAAAGAAAATGACTCAAATCTGTTTCAAATTCTGAGTCAAGAGATGTAAAGATCTGGTTCTAATCAGCTCAAAATCCGAACCAGTTGATAAAGACAAAACAACTCAAACAAATTCAAACTAGAGCTGTAAAAAGAAAAGAGAAGGCCATGATGAGAAACCTTCAAATCTTATGCCTTCCATTTTTTATTTAATTTTCTACAAAATAAATGTCTATGTGCAGCTTTTTTATGCCATAGACCAGCATCAAGTTAGACTGTTCAATCCTGACTTGAATGCTTTTCAATTTTTGTTGTAGAATTTAGAGAATAAAGTCTGTTGGACAGTTTAATCCCAACAGATAATAGATTAGGTAGAGAATCATATGGGCTCAACTGCTTAATTTGAGTCCATGGAGAAATAAGAAGTAGAAATAGATTAGATTTCCTGCTTTCAAAAGAATAAAATGTTATAAAAGAGTTTTCCAATCCAAGAGCACTCTAATGAAGAAAAAATGTTAGATCAGTAGGATTGGGTAGGTAGAAAGGTTGTTGATGAAAGATCCATTGATTGTATGGCTGCTAATATATTTTTTCAGAGCAAGATCATCTAAAAAAACAAAGGAAGAGCAGCCCAATGGATGACGCACAGGTCAGCCTCCCAGAGAACACAATGGATGTGGCTCAGGTCAACCTCCCAGAGGATGCAAGTCTGAAGTTCTTGATGCCTTCAAGAAGGTACCATCCCCAAGTGGAGCCACTATTAGCCACCTATAAAATTTGTTATAGAAAAAAGGTGGCTAAGACTTTTTGAGCCTTCAAGGAACAAATTTTGTTGCTAAAAATTGTTGGCTCTTGAAGACTCTTGAAGGCCTCATGCCTCTGTCCAAATCTTCGCTGTTGTTTCCCTTTTTATACTCAGGAATTCTGTTGAGTTCATGAGAAAAGACTGCTGAAAAGCCATCATTTTCCCCCTTCTCCCAGTGAAAAACTAACCTCCATTTTTTCTCCCCTTTTCCTCCATAAAACTCCTATATTTTCATGATTCCCCTTCTTCCATTCATGAAAATCATTTTTACATAGTTTAAAACTCATTTTTAAACTATACCGAAACCCCAAATCCATCAAAAAATCCTCAAAAACTCATAAAAATACACCTTTTTGTATTACAGGACTTAAGCCCCCTTGGGCTAAGTCTTAGAAACCACTCCCCCCACATGCCCACACCCTAGGACCAAGCGCTAAAACCTTTCGGTGCAAATCGCATCGCAAAAATCCAAAGCACGCAAGTCTATTACCATGTTTTAAAAAGTTCCGATGCGATTAGCCCTCTGGTCATAACCTCTGATCATATTGTTTCTCCATACAAACCGTGGGCTCGCAATCGGGTGCTAAGACGATTGAATAAACCATCTCTAATCAACATTTTTCTTTGTAAAGTCAAAAAACCCCTTTTTCCAAAGTTTTAATCTAACCGCGCCCATAATGTGTTTTTATAATATAAAAATGGTTACATTAAAAAGACCCGATGCGCAATCGCATCGGAGAAATTCCAAATGGGTTGATTGAAAAGAAACAGGCGCAGTGTTTTGATTGCGATTGGCCCTTCATTATATAAACTACGCCTCCCCCCGCTTTACTCATATGACTTATGCCGGGAGCGAAGGTTCAAAAAGTCCCCAGCCCGAAATCGCATACTTTGCGCAAACTTCAAAATGGTTAGATAAAAAAGACCCGATGCGCAATCGCATCGGAGAAAATCAAATGGGTTGATTGGGAGACCATCAAAGTTTAGATGCGATTAGGTCTCATATATGCAAACCCCACCATTTCACTTTGCTTTCATTCCATACAACCTACACCACAGGGACCCAAGTGTTGAAGTCCACAGCGCTTAATCGCATCATGCAGATTTCAAACGGGTTGATTGACAAGACTTTCGAGCGCGACTCGAGTTGCGATTGGCCCTTGTTATATAAAAGCGAGGGCCCATTGTATTCCATACATCCCGGTGGCCCCTACAATTGGGTGCCGGTCACTTCATATATATATATGCCGCTCTGATCCATCGACACTTGTGTTCTATTAAAAAGTTTTGGGTTTTTCATATATTATAAGGGTTTTTCCGCCGGTTTGTTCTAAAACTAATCTCCACTAGTTGATGTGTAAGTAGATCAAGGACCCTCGCAAACTCGCATTGCAACTTTTCATCGGTCGCGTTTAATTTGCCACCCCTAGATCATCAGATCCGATGTGTCATTGTCCTACCTGTTGAGTCTCCGTCGTCCGCACTCTGACGATCCAACGGTCCTCATTCCCTACTTGATCACAAATCTTACCTCCCGCTTCACTCTTCGTCGTCGGTCGATACGGGTATCGACGTCGACAACCGCTGATGTCGTCGGATTTTTCCATCGCATGCATTATATTTCTTTTCCCGATCATCCATCCCGCTTCTATTTATTCTCCGCAGATTGATCGGATCCTCGGATCAATGGTCGATCTTTCATCGCATCGCAAATTTACATCGGTGCCATTTTGATTGTTGCCCCCAATTGTGATCCTGCGATTGGATACTGGACCATCCACGTGTCCGGATCGAACGACGATCTCGGATTGTTCCCTAACGTTTTCTTCCTCAGCTCTTATTTGACCTCCCTCTAAATAAATCTCCACCGTTGGATGATTGCCATCCAATCAGCCATGCTCTTCCCTCCGCCTGCGAAGTAGTTTTTCCCCAATTATGCGAGATTTTATAATGTGTTTTTGTATTTTTTGGTGTTTAATGGTTTTTCCATTACATTAAAGAGAAAGGACGAAGTCCGAGGCATACGATTCTCGTGCCCTTGATTCATAAAAGGAAACCGTACGCGGGGGCTCTACTCCATGTCTCATCATTTATGCTTCATGAGGCGGTGATGCCTTGAGAGCACTTGCGTGGCACTACACATTAACAAGACACTATAATTTTAAAAACACAATTAAAAAGAGTATTAGTGTTGAAGACGGAGCACTGTGAACGAGAGTATTGAAGAGCGATTTGCGGGGATTACGGCTAAGATTTATTATCAAAAGCCTAATCCCCCCAATTAAAACACGGTGAATAAAAAAGAAATCATAAGTGTTTATAATGAAAGGAGCCTCCACCACCACATTGTGAGGTGAATTGATTCCTCCCTAGCTACCATAAGTGCCTTTGTGCCTCAAAGCATTGACAGAGGCCGAAAGTTTATTGATCAAATGAAGATATTTGCCTGCACGACTTGAGAGAGTTACTACTCACAAGGAAACTTATTGACCCCCTATACGGCAGTTGCTCAACATAAAAGCGAGAGACTCAAAGTCAACAAAAGCTCTCACGGCGAGTTTAATTCATAAATGTAAATCAATTAATACGGTAACACACTGCAAATTGCTCCATCGAGCCCCTCAAGGCCGAGAAGTCATTAATGCGTATATTAATTTCCACTAGGAGATCTTTCATCGGATCTCACCTCCTCATTCTTCTATAAATAGCTTCGTATGGAATGAGGAAAGCTGATTGGTTAGCGAGAACTTTGAAATACGGTTGAGTTTAAACTTACGATTGTAAATAATATTCATACGGCCCTTGAAGCTACTGTTTGTGCTAGATTATTTAGGTTGAATAGTGAAGATGATTGCTGAACTGGAAACATTGGACTTGAAGGCGTAGCTAGTTTGACATCAATAACAAGGTTTGTTTCTTGGGATCATGTGTCTATATCAATTTCCGAGTGAAGTGCCCCTTTCTTTGTTATTGTTTTTCCTTCTATGTATGTCATATTGTCTTCACTTTTCTCTGCGATAAAGAACTATATTTATAGAGTTAGGATACTACTTGTTTATCGAGTACCCTTCTCTAGTCGATAAGCTTGATCTCAATCGTTTTCCTCCCAATTTGTTTATTTAAGAATGATTTAATACTGAGTTTAAGCGGTTAGGAATGCTTGCGAGTTTCCTCGTCCCCTCTTGTTTTCTTTAAACATTTTGTTTCTTGAAAGTTATTTTCCTTATTTGCTTGTTAAAGTTAGACTAGAAAGTGATGGTTTGCCCTGTTTCTAGCTTGTATTCTCCAAAAGCTGAAATGCTTGAAAGTATCCCTTGGTGTTGAGCTGAAAGCGAGACTAGGTTTAGTAAGTACCTTATCGATCTTAAGTTACACTTTGTCTTCTCTTATATGTTTTCATACTTTCATGAAGGTAATTATGTGGATTCTTGGATTGTTTGTCAATTAAGCTACTTTAATACAAACTTGCCCAAGAGAGTCAATGGTTAGCCCTTGTCCTTGGTTGGTTTTAAACAATTACTTAAGAGGCTTTTCTTGTTTTGGAATCGACTATAAATCCCTTGTGAAATTATTATCAGTTTCCTCCCCCTCCAACACTTTATTGTTTCCATTCCATCATTTTAATCTCAATAATCTTGTGATGTAGATGACTTTCCCCTTGGATCACTCTTGATCTGTTGCTCAATTAAAGCCATTGTTATGACTCCATGGCCCGATGGATTAAAAAACCAACGTTATATCTATCTTTTTTTACCAGTGATCTCATTCACTTGCAACTTCTCACCTTTGAAACTCTTTGCATTTAGGACTTTCCACCTCAAACAATATTCATACTCAACCATCCAAAAACAAAAACAAACCCTTGGCCTTCATAACTAGCCTAATATTATTACAAGACTTCAAAGACGAATCCATCTTTGCACTCATTGCGAGAGATCCCTCTCCCGGGATTCGGGAGGGCTAGATCCTAGAATCCCAAAGTGGTTGAAAACGATGTTGTTTTCGATCGAGACTTACCAATCTTGATTACGGATTACTAATAATGACTCCCTTCGGAAGACCTTTTCGACCTCAACACATTTTACGGCGCTAAAGGAGTAGTCTTGATGATCAAAATGTTCGACCTCTAAATAATTTTCTTTGAAGAAGAGCAACGAAACAGGAAGAAAATGAAGAAATAAAACTTGTAGGAGAAACATCATAGTCAACTTGTTTGAATTTACAAGAATATGAATACACGATCAAGGATATATTTATTTTCGAGATGATGAGAATGCTCAAATTTATGCAAAAAATGATAAGCGGCAAGAAACTCAATTTTTTTCCTCTAAGGCATAAAAGGTCTGTTCAAAAACCTCAACAAAAAATTAGATTCCGATAAACATGTTTCCAAACAAAAGGCCAAAGTCAATGAGGTTCCTCCACCTCAAAATTACGCCTTTAATTATCAAAATTTGCGAGAAAATAATAATTAGCTCAATTTATTAAAGTTTCAAATCATAGGTTGAATAAAATTAATATTCCTATCCCCACTTCTAGAAGGTGTTGAAAAATATAGCATACAAAGAGTCTTTCAAGGATTTGTTACAGCCACCTCTCGCTCTGATTCAATCTAATCTTGAGGATGATAATACTACTATTTATTTGGTACATCATGTCCAAGATCAAAATGATGATAATTCCTCCTTTCCTCTTTCCTCAATATACATGAAAAATTCTTTGCATAATTATTTATTAGGTTAAGAGACTTCTCACAGTAATGCCAAAGAAAGTGATGGATGAATTAGTCACCAAGCCAATATATACATGACCTATACACCTTTGATTCCAAAAAAAATTCAAGTGTTTAGGAGTGATTAAAGACTTGGTTGTTTTTATTACCCAACTACCTATGAAAAGCTTAGTGATAGGCATTGTAGTTGCAAACATACCTTCTAGATTTAAATCTTTGCTTTCTAGATCTTGATGCAAGAATTTGGGGCACCCCAACGGATGGATATGTCACTGTTTTGATCCCGGTGTTTTGAGGGGGAATTCGGGGAGGTTGTATAGAAACCAAAAATAGCCTATATCATCGGTGATAAGCATAATCCCTCAAAAAATCCTATATATGTTGAGAGAAGGAATCAAGGTCATCCATATTACACCTTGCTAATGATGTCAAGATACAAATGAATAGCCTTTAGAGGGAGGAATAATGTTTGGAAATTTGACACTTTGTGCAGAAGCCTCATCAAAGGAAAGGATCTAGGTTGGTGTAGTTCTCATTCACTCCCACTCGGAAAGAGGTAACTATATCATATAAAGCTATGATTTGATACCACTAATAGCAACTGCTTGAATGTGATGTTAAGGTAAACATGACTCGGGGTAGAGTCAATGTTGACTAGGGTAAACGATGGTGGTTTTGGGGCACATGGTTTTGTGCACCCATGGTTTTGACCCATGGTATTGCATGTGATGGAGCCTATAAAAGGGTTGGAAAGACTTCATTGTAATGTAGGCCTGGAGGTGAGCGGTGAAGGCTCACTTGGCTGGATTGGCCAGGGTTTTGGCCAATGTTTAATGAAATTTCATTGGTTGGGTTTTTCCCCGGATTTGGGGTTTTCCCGGATAAACATTTTGTTTATGTTCATGATTTGTTGCTGGGTTTTGTATGTGTATTATTCTCTCAGTAAATATTTTATTTCTGCAGTAATTCCTAACAACTGGTATCGGAGCTAAGTTCGGGTTTTGGCTTGAGATGAACGTTTTCTATTGCCAAAGGGTTTTATTGGCTTGTGAATGGAGATATGATTTGTTGCATTGATGCGGATCTAGATGCGGAATGTAACGTTTAAAAGAGCGAGAAAAAGGTAGCATCGTTGTGAGACTACTAGTGATTAGTGGTCAAGTTATGACAAAAGAGCTCACGGACGTGTTAGAGAGATCGATGTTGAGTTTTGTTTGAAAAATCGAGATCTAGGCAAAGATCGAATCTCGGCGCAAGTAGGCGGGTGGTATAGCTACAAGGCGTTTTAAAAGAAAGAAAGGAGGACGCGCACTGATCCGGAAAGCGAAATCGAAGGACATCATTTTCTTATCAGATATGCTTGAAGGCGGATGAGAGAGACGTATATGAGTTTTTCTCGAGAGCCGGAAAGGTACGAGATGTGAGGATCAAGTTCCAAAGTGTGAGTGTGGATTTAGAAAATGCAGGAGCATGCAGCGGGCACAGGCGATGCAGATGCTGGTAAATTTCTCCTGTTGACGAACATCGTTGCAGCTGCCAACGATGGTGAAGATCGATGCAGAGCTCGAAAGGAAGACTATGAGTGCCTTTGAAGGTCAGTCAACTAAGGAGAGATGTGTGTTATCTATGTTTTGCAATCATCATATGGGGGAAGACGCAGGCCCACTGCTAACCAAGAAGCAGTAACAGATCGAGAGCGGATATGGGTTTTATGGTAGCATTTTCACAGCTAAGATGTCAAAAATATCTGTGAAATCATCAACAATGTTTGCACACAGATGGTGGATCGACGCAGGAGAAAGACTGACATCTGGGCGGCAGAGTAGTAGGGCATCAAGTTATCGCAAGGGTGCCACAGTGGCGATGTTCAGGCCGTCCTGGTCAAAGCACTTCCATTTCGTGTTCGCCATCAAAATGAAATCCGACCTGACATGCCTGAATGACTTACACTGCGAAGGAAACGATGGCATTGGGAAATACGTGGCGGTTAGTGATGTGAAGGGGATGATTGGCATTCCCTGGAAATGGAGCATGTGTTGTCCAAGAGCCCCATGGGCGATGATTTGTTAGCGGTCGTGCTCGGTTTGTAGGTGCACCAGAAATATATGAATTATGGCAGCGCAGACTTATGGAGACTACATCAATCTAGTTGATGAAAATCTGGTCTGAAGAAGCCTCCTATGGATGTGGTTCGAAGGGAAAGGGAGTTGAATATAACTGAGCAGATTTACATGCCAGGCTCTCCACGAGAGTAGTATTCTCATTGGGTCGAGCTAGCGAAGCCATGGTACGATGATGGCTTCAAGAAAGATGATTAGCATCATGCTTATCATGCTTTTAAAATTACAACCAAGAAATAATATGCAAAGAGGATATTCTAATCAAGCAATCCAGCTATTTTGGAAAGCACGCTCGGGAGAATATGAAGCAGCATCAAAGCAGTTTGTAATAAAGGGTTTTGGTAGATCAAAGAGAGCTTGTTAAACTGAGAGAGGATGTTTGCACGTGGATTAATTAATTGATGAACCATGTATCTGAAGAGAACTCCTAGAGGACTGGCGGTTACAGAGGCTAGTGACCCATGTAATCCGGTAGATGGGTTCTTTTTATATGGACATTGATTTCATATGTACAAAGAGCAACAATGAAACAAAAAAATATTATTATAATGGAGTTAATTTTTTACATGTAAATGGGCATACTGTTGTAAGACCTGGTATGGCATGCGTACCCCTGGGTAAATCACTGGTAAAGTCTGGGTTAGACCTAGGTGATAGGGGGGATGCCAAATTAACAATTACCCTGGGTAAAAATTTGAGGGGGAAGAGCTAGAGTGAGCGGGGTTGTCTCACTTAGCAGGTTTGGCTGGATTTAGTCAAGAAGCCCCAAGTCAAGTTTAAGGGGGGAATTGTTAGGTAAACATGACTCGGGGTAGAGTCAATGTGGACTAGGGTAAACAGTGGTGGTTTTGGGGCACATGGTTTTGTGCACCCATGGTTTTGACCCATGGTATTGCATGTGATGGAGCCTATAAAAGGGCTGGAAAGACTTCATTGTAATGTAGGCCTGGAGGTGAGCGGTGAAGGCTCACTTGGCTGGATTGGCCAGGGTTTTGGCCAATGTTTAATGAAATTTCATTGGTTGGGTTTTTCCCCGGATTTGGGGTTTTCCCGGATAAACATTGTGTTTATGTTCATGATTTGTTGCTGGTTCTTTTCATGTATTATTTCTCTCGATGTATATTGTTATTATTTCGGTAAATTTCCTAACACATTCGA